>JABUQX010068448.1:45000-64279 GCA_015478945.1 Trachelipus rathkii | reverse complement strand
TTAACATGGAAGTCAAATTAGGTAAGAGCCGTTAATCTTTTGTATTACTGGTCAAATGTAATTCCTTAAACAACATTTTCTTTTTTTTTTAATCATGTTTGTTGTTATTATTATTATTATTATTATTATTATTATATTATTATTATTTCCGATTTGCCCATTTTACTTTTCACTTCTTTTGGTTTTGTGAATTTTTCGACTAAAATTAGTTCCTGATAATTTGTTTCAGGAATTTTCATAAATTTCACTTTTGTTTAGGCTATTTTTGTTGCGAATAATTAAAAAATAGCATGGTGTTTTCTTTTATATATATATATATATTATATATATATATATATATATTATAATATTATATATATATATATATATATATAATATATATATATATTTTATATATATATATATATAGTATATATATATATATATATATTATATATTATTAAAGTAAAAACCACTAAATATAACGAAGAGGGTAAAAAATAAAAAATGAGAAAAATTTAACACTTTAATCGTTAGATAATAAAAGAGAGAGAGCGGGGTGGGGGGAAAGAGTCTTACTTTTCGACACTCCCTCGTGTCGTCTTCAGACGCAGCTAAAAAAATAAATGTAATTGAAAAAGGCTGGCGCGTCTTGAGAAGACCACGGGGAGTGTCGAAACGTAACCCTTCCCTCCCCCCCCCTCTCTGTTTTAATATTCTCTACCATTTTAAAGTGTAATTTTTCTCATTTTATGTTTTTACCCTTTTCGTTATATTTGTGGGTTTTTTACTTTAATTTGGTCGAGTGCAGTGAAGGTGGTAGTGACTCGTTAAAATATTTTGATATATATATATATATATATAATATATATATAATATTATATTAATATATATATATATATATATATATATATATATATAAAATATATATATTTATATTGATATAACTGTATTTAGGAAAGGAAGTTAGGTAAAATTAAGAGTGAGAAAGTTAAGTGTGCAGATAATAAGGATAAGTAGTGTTCAAGAGCGCTCGCTAGTTAAACGGTTGAATTGTGAACAAGTTGATACTGAGCAAATCTGGGGGCAAATGAAGGAAGCAATTGTTGTAGTGCAAAGGAAGTGTGTGAGTGTGCTAAAGTAGGAAAGAATGTTAACAACGAATGGTGGAATGAAGAGGATGAAAGCGGTTAAGGTAAAAAAGAAGCGTGTGAATGTACTAAAGCAAATGATGAAGATTCAAAAGAAAGATGCTTGGAATTATATAAGGAGGAAAAAAGAAATACTAAAAAGTGAATACGTACGAGAAAACAAGAGGTAAATGGAACAGTTTGGAAGGAGGATGAATTGAGGACTTACAGAGAATAGGAAGCCTTCTGGAAGGAAGCGCGAAAGGTTAAGATGAGAATAAGGGAATCTGCCTTAGAATAATGAATAGGGATGTGCTTTTGTGTAACTGATGAAATGGTGTGAGGGGAGTGATGGAAAGAACACTTCGAAAATCTGCCACAATATTAACATTAATGATGAGAGGGGTTAGTGAATGTGTGCGGTTTGGGATTGGTGCAAGAAGGAATAGGAGTTTTGGGGATGAGTATTAGTAAGGGAGGAGGTATGGGTAGGGTTTTGAGAAAGTTGAAGAACATTGGTAAATTCTGCAGTATAGATGGAAATTACTACTGAAATGATCAAGAGCGGAGGCGAGATGGTGATTGATTTGGATTTGGAAGTTGTGTAATAAAGCTTTATGGAGGGTATAGTTCCAGGGATGGAGGAGAGCGGTAATAGTACCCTTGAATAATTTAAGGGAGAAAAAAAAAAAAAAAAAAAAAAAAAAGGTGGAACTAGTAGAAATTATAGGGAATAGTTTATATGAGTGTGTAGTAAGGTATATGCTGGATATTTTGGTCGAAAGAGTAGGTCGAGTGACTGAGCGGACTGATGGGGTGAAGAACAGGTGCGTTTAGGAGTGGTAGAGGATGTTGTGGAACAAATCTTTAGCATTGAAACAAATGATTGAGAAATATGAGGGAGAAGAAGAATAAATTGTATTTAGTTTATGGATTTGCAACAACAGCGGTATGATAGAGTTAATAGGGAAGCGTTATTGGCAGGTGTTAGTGATATATGGTGTGGCTGTGGTAGGCTTCTGAAGGAATCAAAAGTTTGTAGTATGACGATAGTGAAGCGGTGTAAGAATAAAGGTGTCAATGGTGGTGATTGGTTTAGATTAATAGCGGAGTAAGACAGGGTTGTGTTATGTCTCCTTGGTTATTCAATTTGTGATATGGATGGGGTTATGAAAAAATTTGAGGTTGGGATGGCATGAAATGGTGTTAGAATGGGGAGAATGGAGTGAGTGGAGGGTGCCCTACCTATTATATGCGGATTGATTTGGTTTCTGTGTGGCGAATCTGGAGAGATTTTGAGAGGATTGGATGTAGAGAGATTTGCAGGGTGTGTGAAAGGAGGGGCTTGAAAGTGAACGTAGATAAGAGGTAAGGTTATGGTAGTGAGTGAGACACTCCTCAGTGTGAAGTATGTTAGATAGGGGCCAGCGAGGGAACAAGTGTCTGAAGTGTAAATATTTAGGGATTATGTTGGAGGTGAGGAAGGAACGGACGATGCAGAGTGTAGTGAGAAAGTTGTGAATGGCAGGAAGGTGGCTGTGCAATTAAATCGTTGGTGGAATGCAAAGGGACTAAGTCTTGAGTGTGCTAGGGTCTTACATGAGCGGTATGTGTTACCTGTGTATATTGTATGGTATTGAGGACTATTGGTCTGAATAAGAAGTATAATCTAAAGTTCAATGTGTTCTAGTATGGACAATCTTAGGGGTGTGCTAGGTGTGAGAAGAATTGATAAAGAGAGGAATGAACGTATAAAGAGTGGTGGGTTGTGAAGAAAGGGGTAAATGAGAGAAATAATGAAAGTTGTATGTTTAGATGTTTTGTTGGATGAGAGGAGAGAGAGAGAGAGAGAGAGGAGAGAGAGGAAGAGAGAGAGAGAGAACTAAAAATTACAACTCAAGTTTCCCCTATATTTAATGTGATCGTTGATATTAATAGTCTATGACACTAACTAGCATATTATATATTGATAATCAATGAGATTGTTTCACCCCTAATGTTAATCAGAGCCTGATCCAGAATAATCAATTCAAAGTGGGAATATCACCATATCAGGTTAAATCTTTTATCCAAACATTGAACACTTATTTTAATCTGGATCCGTTTTTGGATGAATACCATAAATCTGAACTCAATCTGGATTTATTAATAAGATTAATGCGATTCCACCAGCCCCTTCCATAAATTTACTTATTATTTCTGCCGAAAAGACTACCCTGTCATAACCTATTCTTTACTTTAGGTCTTGCCCAAATATGGAACGTTAACTCCGTGAAAAATATATAATATAATTAATAATAATTAAGAATAATTAATAATAATAAATGAATAATAATAATAATAAAAATTAATAAAGGGGTATTCAGTTTATCCTATAACAAATAAAAAATTAATTTGAATTTTATGTAGCTAAAAACTTGTAAGTAGAGAATGTTGATGAACTCCGACTAGAAAGTTTATTTGAATATTCAAAATCTAGGAAAAAAAAAATTTAAGGTAATTTTTAAAAAGTTTTATAAACTAACTTGAGATAATTTTAATTTCGAATTTTTAACCCTAAAAGAAATCGAATTGGGGTGCGCGGGTAATGTGAGTCGAGGTAGTTGTGCTGGCGGTCGGAGGCGTGTGTGTCATTCGCCGGCGGAGGTGGCGGTCTGTGGCGGGGTACCTGGACGGAGGCGGGTGCGACGGTGGACCTGGCGCGCGGCAGGATAATAAAAATTTTGCTTTATGAATTTATTATTAAAATGAACGGAAATTATTATTATGTGTCGCTTCATTACTTATAAAAGAGAAAAAAAACAAAAACACAAAAAAAAAAATACTCCATCAATTTCCTGAAAATTACATAAAAAATTAATTAAGCTTATTCAATTCTACAGTTGTTTTACTTACGGTACACTTTAGTTTATCAAAGAAAAAAAAAATGCTGTTACCATGCCATAACGACTTGACTACTTAATTACCGTTATCACTTATGATTTATAAACTCTTACCATTAAGACACAGTATTGATTATTGCCGTGGATCGATCAATAATAATTTATGTTCTTCTTGCGCTGAAGTCATATAGTGCCAACAACCAAATCCATTCCCAAGATTGTACCAGAAGGATAAGTAAATGTCGGTACGGTAAACCTCATGTCAACCAAGATTGAGTAACAATTTATTACTAACTCTTTAAAATTTTTTAATAATATAATAATAATAATGAATATCGAATAATAATAATAATATATGAATTATATATATATATTTATAGAATACCATAATAATAATAGAAAAAAGGTAGATCTGGGCTGTCGACTTTCATACCAATTTTTTGCTAGCGCACACTTTCTTTCTAATGCTAACATCTTTTTTCGGGTTAACTTTTTGTTCCAAGAGAATCTCTGCTACGTGAAGAGAAACAGATTGGGTCGGTGGGTCTTTTGTAAACAATCATAGCCTTATCGGTCCCACGTCGTCGTGTGGAGCGACTTCAAACGGAATGCCAAAACGTTAAAAATTAACAGCGGATCATACTTGTACAAAGTTATACACGCTCGCGCTGTAGATAAAACGTGGCGGCGAGATAGTGTCACAAATCAGGTAAAAATAAAAGAATGTGCAGTTCATAATTTAGTAGCGCGACTTTTTTCTTTCTTTCCCGTCTCATAGTAATCGATAACTATTAAGGTGATCGGACATGGTTCCATATACTTGATGTAATATCCATTATCAGCATTCGTTCTTCTTATGCACAAGCTTAAAGCGATTACTCATTCCTGTCCTTCCGGCCAGCAGTCTTTTACCGGATCAATTCAACTTTGTCTCAATGGCTCACGGCGCCGGGTCGATTCCAGGCAACTCCACCACCTTGAGGACATCCGCTTACTACCGGTTAGGATCCTCTTTGCATTATGGAGCTATACAATCCCTGTACTCTCGTTTACTCTCTCATTTACGCCTTTCTTGACACCACACAACTCTTCTAATGAGTTCACTCCTAGCATAATCAATTTCTTCTGACACCTACCACCGCCGCTTGGATATGCCATTTGGAACACTTCCTTGATCTCTAGACGGCTCACTGTGATTCTCGAAGATCCTCATAGCTCGTTCATCTAGCTAATATCCTGATGACACAGGCGTATGATTGACAACATACCCCCTGAGTGCAAATAACACCATAGGTGCCACTTAAGAGTTTATTTCTCACATCAACCAAGTATTTATCGCACCAGCCCCACGTTCTACTAATTCGGCCATATCGGTTCCCCTTTCATCCAACCACTTTATATTACCATAAGATATTTAACAGATACTAGTGTCCAGTTGGCTCGACATTTAAGATTGTGACCTTTAACCGTGGGGATTTGTATTTTGGATAGGTCAAACGGTTGTTTTTTGGGTCCGAGCGGGGTTGGGGGAGGTGCTCGTATCGGTTCTTTGGGCGGTGAAGCGATAGTGAGAGCGGACTTGCCGTGTGTTTTTCAGATGTTTACTGGATCTGTGGATACATGACGGTGGGGACTGACGTGCCTGATTTGTGCACGCGGCGGTGCGACCTACTGTCGTCTAGCGTTATTTCGCTATACGTAGAATCCGCCTTGGTACCGCGTTTTTTAGGCTCTGGTGGGTTATCCTGGTCTGTATTCGCTGTCGCTGATTCATTGTAATCTCATGTCAGGTGTCGTGGACTTTCGCGGTGGGTTGTTCTTCGACCTGTTGTCGTACTGGTGGGCTCTGTTTCTATCTTGTGGTCCCGTAGGTTGTTTGGGCTCTGCGATATTACCTGGGACTCGGTTTTTAGTGAGTGTTTTTTTCTGTCGCCCTGTTTGTCTATGGTGGCACTAAGGTGTAGTTTTTTTATAGTGGCGACGGTTCCGTTTATTTTTGACGATGTTTGTCTGTAGGCTGGACGCTTCAGGTCGTTTTCGGATTTTCGGTTTTGGTTGTTTCGTATCACGATTTAATTCAGTTGTTTTTGCTAGGGGGCAGTGGTTCTCAGGTATATCCTGCTGTGTGGGGGGTGTCTACTGTGCATCTGGCCCTGGTGGTGTGCGGCCGGCTGGTGAGACGCGGTCGAGCGGCTCTGTTATTTATGTTTGTCTGGTTTTTTGTCGGGCTAACGTGATCGCACCGTTGCGTTAGTGTTATAAGCACCCATCAATGTGGTCTAAAGTCTAAGTCGGGCAGGTGCTTGGTTGTGGATCTGGCCTTTGGCGCGTGGAGGTTTCGGATATCGCTTTCTGTCCGATATTGGTTCGTTGTTCGTATGCGGAGTTGTTTCGGGGTAGTTTTTTTTTTCGTTCTGTGGTTTATCTGTGTTGATTTGGCTGTTGTAAGTCCCGTCCGGGAACCTGCTCGTTTGAGTCTGGATGTGCGTTTTAAGCCGGATGATATAGTGGTGAGTTGTGTTGTGAACCATAATCTAATTCCCTCACTCAGTTTGCCATTAAACGCTACTTTATCTACATTTTACTTCACACCCCTCCTTACACAACCCTGCCAACTTCTCAAACTCTTCTTCCGAATTCACCACACAACATCACCGCATACATAGGATGCACCTCCCCCATCTCTTCCATTCTCCCACATATTAACACCTCTCCTGCGCCACCCCACCCTCTTAATTCTTTCAACCCCACCCATTCATAAATCCCAACAGATTAAAAGAAAGGCGTCGGAACTGGGAGAACGAAAGAGAACTGGGGATGGAGTTAATCTTTATTGAAAATACTCGAATGTAGCTGAAAATGATTAATTGAGAAATGAGTTTTACGTTCTCTAGTATTTAGACTAGAGCATAGGAAGAAGGGGGAGAAAGGATAAGCATAAAATATAAATGACGATAGCAATAAGAAAATCGAAGGTAAATACGTTAAATAATAATAATAATAAATGATAATAATTAATAATACATATAGGGAGGCAAATAAATACCCATGTCTCATACCCAACAAATTTACTCAATGTCATTCATATTATTTAGATATTTTATTCTAAATTTGAAATTAAGTTCAATTGGCATTTCAAAAATTGTAATTTCAGACTGAAGTGACTTTTTAATGTTTTACTCGAAACAGGTATTCGGTAAATATACTTTTTAGAAAATAATAAAACCATTAAAAAAAGAAATAAAAAAAAACCAAACAAATTGCCATGTTGAAATTGCATAGTCGCTATTAGCGCTCAATCATGACAATATAATATCTATTGCAGTTTTTGCATTATCGACACAGCAGAGAGATGGGTATTGACGTTGTCACTTTTTTAAGCTGAAGTGAGGCAAATTCCCAGTTTCAAAGCCCCCGAGAGAGTCTTGGTGTCTTATGGTCACCTGTATTGTAATTGAACGATTTAAAATTTAAAAACCGGCAGGTTTGATGTTAGTCATATTGCATGCAAATAGAGCGATATTGTTATGATCAAATTAATCACCTCATCGGTGCTTATCGAGCGTATCATAAGAGAGAGCATTTATCGGAATCATACAACAACAAATAGATTCGGATCCATAACCCAATTTATTGAAAAAAACTCAGGTTACATACCTCTTTTGTCATCTCTAACAGTGGAGTAACCGGTCCACCAATTTGAAGAAAAAAATGATTTGAAAGATTATATCGACTGGAAGATAATTGTCGGTTCCACTCTGCGCCAGGTGTCGATCGTCCATACAGACCCTGTACGATTTGGTAAAAAGGACGATTGACCATAGTGGTAATTGCGGATTCGAAATTATAAATATAGTGGAATAACAAATAAAATAGTCTAGGCATTAGAAAAATATGAAGACTGCGACTTGGTGCTGCAAACCCACTACGTACAATGATATTGAAAATTAAAGAGTTCACTCACACTCTCCTATTTGTTAAAAATAATTTTATGTGGAAATAATGTTGAAACGCTTCTGTTGGCGTAGGGGTGAACTTGGCCGACTCCTCATGCGACTAGGATTGAGGTTTTTTTCTGGGTCTTTGTGTCAAATTCCTTCCGAGGCTCATCGATGTCTAAATTTACTGTAGTTGCCTCAAGAGCTTAGTGGCTGCCTGGGATCAAGAGGCTTTTGACGCAACTCGGCCAAAACTGTGGTGTGTGCTTTTCGGACGCGTTATAGTTAGTTGTGGATTAGCTCGGGCTCTTCTGTTAAATGGCTCTCGTTTCTTTGGATTCCTTCATCCGCCCCGTTGTTTGTACACACTGCACGGCATTAAACCGACCGGCGAATACATATAGGGGCAAAAGCGTTAAGTTGAAAGGATGAAGAGAGGAAGACTGAGAGAGAGAGAGAATATTATATGATTAATAATAATTAGTAATAAATATGATTTTTATTTCCAGCTCAAACTACTAACTAACAAATATGTGCTACAGTGTATTCCAGGAGAAGTTTAATGAATATAATAATATATAATGTGAGTAAAGATGAGTATATGTTAGGAGATAAATAATCAATGTGAGATATACCAGTCTAGTATAATAATAAAACATGAAAATATTAAAACTCGATATAAATTTAGCTAAAAGTATTAATATATATTAATATTAAAACAATATAATAATGGTATAGTAAGCCCCAAGGGTGCAGACGTGATGGTCTAATCTGAAGTAAGGTGGAGAACATTATAAGTCTCAGAATTATGAGAAAGTAATAAGTGATACGTTAATACCCAGTTCGAAGAATCGCTGTGGTACAGATGGAAGCAAATCATTAATGGGGAAGTTGCTCGCAGGTGATGTGAGAGGAATAAAACCCGAGACAATGAGAGAAAAACATGATATAGAGGAGAGGAAACCAAAACCAAAATGAAACGGTGAATGCAAGATAAGCGACCTGAAATATCTGCAAACTCACGGAAAACGCTGTTAAGTCAGATACGAGATGGAAGCGGTAAATGATGAGACAAATCCAGACACGGCACAAAGTATGTTACGAGAAATCGCGTGCCTATAGCATGATCAAAGTAGTTGGAAGAGAGGCCAAATAAGCCAAGGCGTAGATCGGAATTGAGAAATCAGAAGCGGATGATATCTCGCATAGAAAGTGATTGGTTGGGTGAAACCTACCGAAAGCTGGAGTGCAGGGCCGATAAGATGGGGTGAAGCCCCTGATGAGAAAAAGTCGATTTGACGAGATGATAGCTGGAAGCGAGAATGGAAAACTGTGAAGTTGCAGAGGACGAAGCACAGAGTTAACACAGAGTGCATGATAGGGAGAGAAATAGCGCGGGATATAATGGTGGCAGTCCCGAGTTGGGGATGGTAGTGGACCCCTTGGGCCAGGGGATGAACCCTTACATTGACGATTTACCATTGTGAGGGTCCGTCGCGGTCCCATTATGCTCTAGGGTGGATTTTCTGTCTTGGGAACGAGCTCTCGCTAATTAATGGTACAAGAAAGAGGGGCGGTAAGGGAAGGGCAGTGTAAATATCGGCGAGTTCTTGCTAGCGTTTGTCATGTTGCGTGGCCTAATGCTTTGGGCGTGTAGTGTGAGTGGCGTTTGTGGAGCACGACCACGGCCTCATAGGCCACTCGACACAATCTCTGGGGCAAAGAGGTGGTAAGGCATAGTTGACACGAAAGTCAACCACCGAAAGAGGAAGGAGGATTCGCGGTCTCAACGAACGCATATAGTCCTAGGACGAATAGCAACGTATAGTAAAGCAAAGTACTCTATGACTATATATATAGGTCGGCCGGGTGATACTAGATGATACTGCAGGACTGACTGAGTCGCCAAATCATACCACCCAGTGACTACATAATATATATAAGAATCATAAAAAATACGATAGTACGTCATAGTTCCCATATAAAATAATGTAGTGAAAATATATTAGTTATACCGATTATGTACTGGGTATAAGGTATATTGATATATATATTAACGCGGCAGAGTAGTAGCTCGAAAGAGCTGTCTTCTCCTCCTGTTGGTATCAATAACTTATCTTACAAACTAGAGGCAGCACTAAATCCTCGGCCCTGCTCCCTTCTTTGTAAAATCGGTCTTTTGCTGATTCCATCAATCAACAGCCTTTTTAGCCGAAAAAGAGTTGCAAATTAGTTTATGTGTTGCATAATATTATCCACACGTGTATAAAGAAAAATCATCATACGAAGGAAAAAAATTGTGGCAGTGAAATGTGAAAACTCAGAGATGGCACAAGTTCTTAATAATTTCAAGATAACCTGGTTGCAATATGTTGATGACGTTTTTTACACTGAGAGCTCTAAAACGTACGATTTCGAGCCATTTTTTTTTTTTTTTTGAGTATAGTTTGTTTGTTTTGTATTTTCATTTGAAGAAAAAAATTCTTTCAAAGCCTAAAACACCCTTTTCTCGCGACAGCTGTGATAACACTTTGGGACAAATGCCAGATGAGGCAGGCATTTAATAAAATAGGGCATATGGTTGGTCCAAGGGCAGTATTGCCCATTTCATAAATGCACGCCCAAAAACTGGGCATTTATAAATTTATCGAGCAAAGGATATGATTAAATTAATTATGAGCAGCATTGAAAAAAAAACATTCAAAGAATAGTTTTCATTTTTTTATCGCACACATATACTATATATATATATATATATATATATATATTATATAATAATATAAATAATATATATATATATATATATTATATATAATATCCCCAAAACATATATAAATGATAAATAAATGAATATATAATCAAAATAATATATAAGAGATTATATATATTAATATATAAAAATACTGGTAATATATAATTAACTAGATAATTAAATGATCGTGAATATATATTATATAACAACAGTCGATCCCTCCGTTAGAACGCGGTTTTATAGACGCATGCTTGGCTATACTGGCGGTTTGGCGTAAAAAGATTAACAAAAGTAAAATTAAAGTTGGAAAAAGTAAAAGAGAAAATGATCCTGAAAGTAACATAAGTTTTTCTTAATAGAAAAATCTATAGCACTTGCCAAAATATAAAAAGTTGAAAAATTGTAAGTTCATTATCATTCAGTTCAAAATGGAAAAAAAAAACTAATAATTTAGATGTCCATAAGGATCCATAACTATCTGGCAATAGGCTTTTACTGTAACTCGTTGCACTCGCATTGATAGCGTTTATATATGCTTCTCTCGCTGAAATTATTATAACAAATGATTATGACAGTGCGTGTACCAGTATTTTATATAATACTGTTGTTTATCATTAGCCTGAGAAACGAAAACATCATACCACAACAAATTCTAAAAAAAATAGCATAGATTGGGCATATCACTGAAAGTGGAAATAAAAATTAATTAAATTTAATTAGTATCTGGACTCTTCTATAACAACTGTTTCAATGTAAATACGTGGGAGAAATGAATTGACAATGTCGAACAATAAAAAACCAAAGAAAAAGATTAAAGACGCAGTCATACTAGGAAGATCTTTAAGTGCATCTAAAATGACAAGCCGTCTGCGAGATGATACGTTGGTTAAAACCGAACAGGCATTAAATATCTGGCTCGAAGACATGAATCGTAAACGAGTGCCTTGCGACGGAATAACGTTAAGAACAGAGGTCTCTACTCTATATATGATAAGTTTAAAAATCGAAATGACAAAGTATAAATTTAGCATGGGTTGGCTTGCTAATTTCAAAAAGCGTTTTTGCTTTAAAAAATATTCGTACGACAGGAGAATCGACGTCCGCAGATAATGAATCAGCAAGAATTTTTCCAGATGAATTTATAAAAATAAATGAAGATAAAGGGTAACTGCCTGAACAAGTTTTCAATGCTGATGAAACTGAGCTTTTCTGAAAAAAAAGCCAGATAGCACATAAATTTTAAAAATAAAACGAGGCCCAGGCTTCAAAGCAGCCAAGGATCGCGTGACAATATTATTTTGCTGCAATGCAGCTGGCCACTTCGTAAAGCCTGGCTTCCTTCATAAGTCAGGAAACCTACTTTGTATGATAGGGAAAAACAAAAATCTATTGCCAGTCTTCTGGCAGTCCAATAAAAAGGCTTGGGGGACAGTCGATTTATTTAAAGACTAGTTGCATAACTTCATAAGTGTTTTGTTTCAGAAGTCAGGAGTTACTTTGAAATAAAGGAATGCCATTTAAAGGGTTGCTAATACTTGACAATGATGGCGGTCATTCAGAAGGGCTTAAAACTGTCAATGAGAATGTCGAAGTTGTATTTCTTTCAGCCAATACTTCAATTCTTCAACCTTTAGATCATGGAGTGAATTGATGTTTCAAAGCTAATTACATAAAGATAACATTCACACGGATTTGTAATTTTCTTGATGAGGATTCGAATGCAAACGTCATGAACTGGAGGAAATCTTTAAATATTGCAGACTGTGTAAATTATGTTAAGGAGGCAATTGATCAAATTAAACCACACTTGGTTAACGCTTGCTGGAAAAATTTATGGAGTGAATGCGTTACAGATTTTCAAGGATTTTCAACTGCAAAAGATGAAATTGCAAACATTGTTGCAATTGGTCATCACGGTAGTGGTGATGGATTGGACAGCCTCTACCAAAAAGAAATTGAAGAAATAATTGAAGGAAATAAGGAGACATTAACGAATGATGTGTTAGCTGAACTTGTTAATTCAGTTTCTGATGCTGAAGATGACGATAAAGAAAATGCTGTAGTAAATGATTGGGATTTAAATACAGTAGGTGAACTGTGTTTCGTATGACAAAACAGTTAAATAATTTCATTATCGTCAAAAATCCTTCAATGGAATGCAGTCTCAAAATGAAAAGAGAAATTGAAAAATGATTTAAAACCATTTGAAGGAATATCTGGCTGAGCTAAAAAGGCAAAAAGCCGTCAATTGCGATAACGATGTATTTCTCAAAAAAAGCAGCCTATGCAATCAACAGATTCGGAACCGCCTTCATCTCAACTCCTTCAACTTTCATTACACTTTTGAAAGAAAATATTTTGTGCGCAATTGGATTAACTTTAAAATTTTATTTACAATACTTAGACTATTCAATTAAATATAAAAAAATTTATCTCCAAATTTATAAAAGGTTTATACTGATTGTATTTTTTTCATTTTAAAAAAATTTGATTTGTTTGTTCAATTTAAAGATGTGTTACATGTATTGTACTCTAATGTAATAATATCCTGACTAATAACTAGTAATAAAAATGATGTTTATATTACTATACTGTAAATAACATTATATGTACAAATTTATTCAATTATTAAGGATAAATAAAATACTGCTGATATTTTATTCACCTTATACAAAGGTAAAAAATTTTAAAATTAATGATTTTTCAAGGGAGTTAAGTATATGCGGATGTTGCCTAATTAACGCGGGGGGTCACTTATCCTAACCAGCGTCTTATGAGGACAACTATAGATATATATATTCATATATATATATATATATATATATATTATATATATATATTATATTAAATTATATATATATAGATATATATATATAATATATATATATATGATATATACTATTTATAATATAATAATATATATATATATATATATTTATATTTAGGGAATGTACCGATAGTATCGGTATCGGGATCGGTATCGGTATCGCCATTTTGGGTGGTATCGGTATCGGTTAAAATGCCGATACTTAGGCCGATACTTTCTTTTTTGTTGTAAACTAAAAATGGTTTTTAGATTCAAATAATAAAATTATACTTAAAGTATAGATAGCTAGTACCAAGTTATGTTTTTTTTTTTCCTCGATTTCCTTTTACTTAAGCATTTCCAGCGTGCTCCAACTTGCGTCTTTAGCGTAAATTTACCTATTTGGGACAGCCATTATTTAATTTTACAGATTTATCTACTTTTTTAGTTGAATCAATAGTATTTTTTTTTGTACGCAATTTCGTGAAGCGCGTGTGAGTGCGTGAGTGTTTTAAACTTTTCTGGATTATTCATATTTTAGGATATTTGCTGTAAATAGGGTTTTATCGTTTTAAAATTTAGGTTTAGCGTACGAATAAATTTTCCTCATTTCTCCTTTCGGTTTTTGTTCTATTTGTTTCTGTCTGTTTTTCTTTTTTTTTTTTTTTTTTTTTGGATTGCGTGTGCGTGTCGTGTACGAGTGCGTGTGTCACGTGTGCGTGTGCGTGGTATGATAGCCAGATTTGCATAGGCGTGGCTTTCTTTTGACTTTTAACCAACATCCATGGCTTGCACTCTAACTCTGCATCCATGGAATACTCCCTCTCTAACTCTAAGCCTAATTTTTATGCTCTTGTCTGAGACCCAGAATTCATCCTTCAACTCGTTCAACTCGTTAATTATAATCCAACTATAATTATTATTATAATTTCCGTTTGAAGGGTGGAGAATGTCTATGTAAATATAAACATTACTATAACACGTACTCGAGAATCTTCGAATCTCCAACTTCAGTGTGTCTGGTGGCTTTAAAATCTTTCTTGCCTTCTACTAACAATAATCTTGGGCTTCTGCTACTGCTCTCCTAACAGAACAGATTGTCATGCCTTTTTTGATTACCATACTTACTTCGTCACGAGGCTGCTTATATCTTTCATCCAAATACTAAGGTCCTCTATTTGGGTGATTTGCAATGTACAATCAAAATGTCTCGAAATTAGCTGCGATGCATTCAGCTCTCTCGTATCTGATATGTCCTAAGTTGTTTTGAGGTGAGCGACTCGATAGTCATTCGCCTCAGGATGCTCACGATCTGCGGCAATCGAGCTTAAAGTTGTAAATAACCATTTATCAGAGATGCCGGATCCGTCCCGTATTCACCGATCTTGAACACCTTACATAGGAGCATATGTTCTATCCATATCTATTTCTCTCTCTATTAAGAAAATACCCTTATCTACCTTCGTGCGTCCTATACTCTCATGTTTATATCTTGTACCTCAACCAAGAATAATGTAACAACGCGCCCGCCCTTATCGTATATCCAAAAAAACCATGTAAAATTCCTCTTAATTATCTTTCTCCAGACAATTTTCGCGAGTGCCTGCCCTATGCGTTTTTCTGGGCACTTGGATCGGGCCGATTGGGGGCATTGCGTTGCTTCTACGCTAACTAGTAATTGAAGTGACTTTGCTTTGACTCTTAAGGACGCTGCAGATGTCTTGCTCGATAATTGAAAGTGGGAGACTGTCCTCAAAAAATATTCCATCGTAACTTCAAATGGGAATTTATGAGCAAGGTTTCGATCCTTCTGTGAGTGACGATAATACCTTTTCTCCTCGAAAATCACCATGGTTCGGCTTTTTTTCTTGACAATTTGTATCGCGCGTGGCCATTATTCAAATTGAGTAGGACTAACGAACGACCAAGATACTTATTTGACTGGGAAGAGAATGTTCTCGAGAAAAAATCTCGTTCTCCTATCACTACTATAGAGAGCCAATTTTTCATTCGAATGCTAACAGAAATCGTTGCGGGACACTCGCAAAAGGAGCAAAAAGAGGAGACTTTCATGTAAACGACAAATGCGTGGACCCTCCTTGCGCGTCTCCCTAATGCCAAAAACCAGTATCCTCTGCTGGGAGTTTACGTTCCTACTCTGACCATCAAAAAAACACTCACAATTTACATCAATCTTTCTGCCGGACATACATCCACCACTCCTCTCTCTCTCGTCGGCTCTTATCTCGCGTAGGCTTGCATAATGGATTGCCGTTGTGGTATCTGGCGATAATGGATACTCCAAGGATAGTCCCTTAACAAAGGATCCCAAAATCGCATACTTTCTGCCTCTATGCCCTCCTAAGTTTACTCTCCTCTTAATCAAAGCACACTGGACAGGGAGATAATAGTCCTTCGGCATAATATCATCTGTCTGCTCCGCCTCCGCCCATTCTCCTAACTTATCAAAGGATGGTGCCTTCAAATGGGGCCTCTTTACCTGGTACATTTTCAATTTAGAATCGGGTAGCCAGACAATGAGCTTCCTGGATTAGTCTTATGATTCCTATGCATCATACGGTTTAGCTGTAGAGCCCTACGGTCGCTTCCCGGCAACGCAGAGTATTGAGGGCATAGTCTCTCCCGAGGTTTGAAGGAGTGTGCTTCCGTGCTGACCCCACCCCTTGTTCAAACTATATTCTCTATGCCTTAGTACTAGTACAAGCACTTTCCCTCGGTGTTGGAAGCACGAACGGCAGTGATGTGTCCAAACGCTATATCCCTCGTGTATAAAGAGTAATGGAAGGTTGTGCTACTGAGAAGAGCGTGATAACTATAATTAAACTATTGCCCATATAAGCTCCACATATGTATATACTTACGAAAATTCTTTGAAACCCTTCTCAACTCTCATTTCTTTGATGATCGTTTTCATAATACTGGCATTGTTTATATGTCTCTTTTCTCCTTGCTTTCATGGTTAAGGACTCTCAACCAGTGACGGACTTGTGTTCGGTGTCTCGTAGATTCTATTTACGTGGTCCGACAGGATATGAGCACGAGATTCGCATAACCGTTTCGATATATGAAAGCAGATATATATGTTATTAAATAACCGCCGTCTTTAAAGGTGGATTATTTTTAGACGAGGAAGAAGGGAACTTGTGTGGGATTGTAGGATAGTCTTGCGCTTGGACAAATCCAGAGTCATTTTTTGAAACGACAGTGGTAAATGGCACGCTGCATCACAGGCTCTCTCGACATACACCTCCCCCATCTCCCTGAATGGTCTTATCCCCTCCTATTCTCTATGTCTCTTGCTTAGTAATCTAAGCTTTGTTTCAATAATCGTTCAATCGCTTGGCGGATAATGATTGTTAGTATGTGGGCAGGCGGAAGGCCATATTTTCAGTTTAAGTTATAAGATTGTTGTCAGCATGTACAGTATTAGGTAGTGATGAGTGTCTCTGTGCTCAGTGTTAGCTGTGTGTTTACATCTCACTAGTGGTTCATTCAGTATCCATGCAGTTTTGCAAGTGTGCATAATGAGAGTTACGTTCCTCACCTGCAAATCTAACTCTATCCACTCATATGTCGATGACTTGACCGCTTCTTCTTCAAAGATCTCAGTATGCAAGTTCTGCTCTGTGAGAAGCTCTTTTGATTGATAACTTCGCTAGAGAGGAATAATGAACAGTCTCTCGTAGGGCTATAATCTTTCAACAGGATTCTATTCTCGACAAAATTGAGTCTGAGGAATAGCAAATTCCCACTACGTGAGACGAGGTTGGCGTTCGGATCATCCAAGCGGTGTGAGAATTTAATTCTTTAAAAAACCCAACTTCTACACAACTCTCGCTCTAAGACACTTAACTTTTTATATCTCTTTCGACGGTTCTCTCGTCTCTCCTGTTGACAAGTATAAACATCCCTTCGTCTTAACATAAACAAAAAAATGTTTTGGAAAACGATACTTTTTTTCCTCTCTCAGTACTGACCTATAACAAGGGTCTCATTCCGCCTTGATGGAGTACTGCTCATATCTGGGGGAATGAGGGTCAAGTTCAGAGGCCAAAAGACTTATAAACTTGTCCTGTACTTTCTAGTTCACTTTTGACCCTTTATATTGACGGCGCGATGTTGGAGTTTTATCCCTTTTCTATAGGTACTGTAGAGGCAAGTGCTTGAGGGAACTATCCACTCCACCAACCACCTTTACGACGCCCTCGTAGCACAAGGGGTGCTGGTGTCGGACATGAGTTTTGTGTGAGTAGTAACTCCAGAACTGGTTCGCTGCGTGTGCTTCTTTCTTTCCTGCGCACCTTTGTTCTGTGGAATTCTCTTCCATCATTCTGTGTTTCCTACTCAATGTAATCTCCCTCACTTTTAAAGCCCTGGCGGTCTGTGCTCATCCGCGTAATTTTGCGTAGGATGGATTTTGAGGCCCTTTCCAAACACCCACTCTTCGAATAGGGTTTCTAGCCCGGTAGGCGGCGGGTTGACAACTGTAAAAAAAAATAAATAAATAAATTTAAAAGGTTCTAATAAGGAATTCCTTAAGTTAGCTGAAACCCCACAAGAATGGGACCTCCGACGTTGAACCACTTCTAGAATGCATTAAAATAGCATAACCGAGAAGCGCTCCTTGACAAAAAAAAAAAAAAAAAAAAAAAAAAAAAAAAAACAAAAAAAAAAAAAAAACAAAAAAAGAGAGGACAGAAGGAAGTGGAAGCCGCCTTATCTGCCACCCCTGGCAACAGCACTGATAGTGACGTTTGGTGCTTTTCAGCAAATAAACCTTGACTGAAGATGAGGATTTGGATATGTTAGCACTTTGATAAGGTCATGGCCGAAAAATGGCATTGACATCTCATTCACCTTCGAAGGGAATCACACCAGGAACCTCATCGTAAAAACTGAAGAGGCAGTGATCAAGGAGCAAAGATAATTTCAAATTGCAGTCTGTTTGAAAGAGAGATGAGGTTCTACGAAACATGAAGATTGCTGCCTTACAGAAGGATACCTTTCATACCGGGTGGCATGAAAATGGGCCAAGGTTTCATTATTTAATCAGTGCTTGCAGGCAAATTTTCAGCCCTCCTTCATCAGTCGAGAGAAAGATTTATTATAGTGTAGGTAGGAATGTAAAAACACCCCAAAAAGAACAGTCTCTCGCCAGATAATACTAGTTGAAAGCTTAATGTTTTTGCATCACAATTTGGAATTTTTGGATTTAAGTATTGAATGATATTTATCTTAATTAAAGGAGTATTTTATTATGTCATGTTTGAGTAATGGCGTTTTTTATTTTAAATTTTCGGCCTGATTAATTTGAGGTCTCTTCTTTTCATTATTTTTTATTCTTTATATTGTAGCTAGTTAAAGATCTGTCTTGTAAATTGTAATCATGTTAAAACATAAAAGCTAGTAGCTAAACTTTGTTAATACTTACTTGTAAAATGGAAATGGAATTATTTTTTAAATTAAAAAACAAACATTTAAAAAAGTTATTAATATTATATTTGTAATTATTATTCCTTAAAGGGACTATTTAATTTATAAATAAATATACTTTGGCACAACCAAATATGAATATAAATGACTAAAGTATTGTTTGTACAGGGAATGCAATCTTGAGTTTCCTAGCAGTGCACAAAACGTGTTCTATCTTATTACTGTGTTATATAATTATTTAATTATAACACATTATATTAATTAAAGTATCGGTATCGGGTATCGGCACCTAAAAAAAATTAGAGTATCGTATCGGCCTCTTTTCTGGCCTCTTTTCT
>JABUQX010068448.1:40000-42500 GCA_015478945.1 Trachelipus rathkii | reverse complement strand
CACATTTCTTCTCGCCTTGCCAAACTCACATTTCTCTCCTTCAAACATTCGTTTACTGACTCAATCCACTTTTTAGTTTTATATTATCCAATTCCTTAATTAGAAGTATTTATGCAAAAATAACCATCCCACAGGATTGAACTTTTAGAGTAATGTCCCAAAAATAAGTTTTGCAAAATAGAACCAATCTACATATAAGTTACTGTAGCAATTGATTGATTGATCCAATAATCATATTTTCATTTTGCATGTTTAGTAATCTGCGAAAGGATCCATGTGGCATGTACAAAAGATTTGATTCCATATGGATTGGTTCCTTTTTGCATAACTTTCCAATTTATTTCGATCTACTTTGTTTTGGTTTATATAATAACTTCTTTTCTACATTTTAGTAATCGTGTTTTTAACAATTATGTTTCAAATTTTTCTTTATCAAGATTTAAAGGATTATTCATTATTTCAATGTTATTTAAGGACTGATACTCTTCCATGTATTTTCATTATTTCTGTTTTAATTAATTAATATCCTTTTGCAATTTCGTTTTATTTTCTGTTTTCCTGAATGGCATCTCATGCTTATTTATATGAACCCTTTCATTTTTATACACTCGTTCCACTGCATTTGTTAGTGGTTGCAGGAAACTTTTTTTAATTATTATACTAAAAAAAACTTCCTTTTAATTATCGTTCTTATCCTCTTCTCAGAGAGTAACACAGGGGGACTACAGGAAAAACGAACTTTAAGACCAGCTATCCCAAACCAGTCGCCACCACTTGTTCGCAGCCGAGTTTTAATTCTTGCTCCCAGGAAGATAAAGCTCAGACTGCTACGCGGAGAATTGAACCAACGTCCTCTCGCATGAGAGTCGGAGAGTCAACCTCCTACGCCACAAGGCGTTCAATTATTATACAATTTTTTTTAAATTATGGGTATCTTTTTAATTTCTAATACCTGATATGTACTAGTTTTGCCCATCGAGTCTTCATTTATTCTAATACCACTATTATTATTTGTTCTTATACCACTAAATTAAATTTCAGATAATCAACTTTTACATGAATATGCTGATGGAGCGAGGAAAAAACGACAATTATCCATCGGTTTATGCTTTCAATACATTTTTTTATTCCAAATTGGTGAAGACCGGTTACTCCACTGTAAAGAGATGGACAAAAAAGGTATGTGATACCCTAAATGTGTTTTTTTCATACCTAATCTTTTTTTTGTTTGTATGATTCCGATAAATGCTCTACTTATTGATACCCTCGATAAGCACGATGAGTGCTTTAATTTTGATTAAATATCGCTCATTTGCTGCAATAATGATCTAACTCAAACTGCGGTTTTTGAAATTTTAAATCGTTAATACAAAATACAGGTGAACCATAACGACACTAAGAGCTCTCTCGTGGGGGGAATTTGAAACTTGGAATTTGTCACTCTTGCAGTTAAAAGTACACGTCATTACCAATCTCTCTGTGGTAATAACTCAAAAACTGCAGTAATTTTATTTGTGTCATTGTTGCGGCTAATGAGCGATATGCAATTTCACATGGAATTTGTTTGTTTTTTTATTTCTTTTTTTAATGGTTTTATTTTCTAAAAGTGACTTTTACCGACATACCCTGTTCGAGTAACATTAAAAAGTCACTTCAGTCTGAGAAATTTAAAATTTTTGAAATGCCAATTGAACTTCATTTCAAAATTTAGAATAAAAATATCTAAATAATATGAATGACATTGAGTAAATTTGTTGGGTATGAGACATGGGTATTATTATTATTATTATTATTATTATTATTATTATTATTATTATTATTATTATTATTATTATTATTATTATTATTATTATTATTATTATTGTTAGAGAAAGTTTGATCCATAATAATTTAAATTATAAAGATTAACCCCTGTTGACCTTCTTTTATTTGGGAATTTATGAAATGGATGGGGTTATGAAAGAATTAGAGGTGGGGTGGCAGGAGAAGGTGTTAGAAATATGGAGAATGGAAGAGATTGGAGGGTGCCATCCTTATTGTATGCGGATGATTTGGTTTTGTGGGGTGAATCTGAAGAGAGTTTGAGAAGTTTGGCAGGGTGTGTAAAAGGAGGGGTTTGAAAGTAAATGTAGATAAGAGTAAGGTTATGGCACTGAGTGAGGGGAATCCACGGTGTAAAGTCATGTTAAATGGTGAGCAACTGGAACAAGTATCTGAGTTTAAATATTTAGTAATATATGTTGGATGAAAAGGGGAACGGATGATGCAGAATGTAGTAGGAAGGTGGGCTGGTGCTATTAAATCCTTGGTTGATGTGAAGAAACTAAATCTTAAGTGCACTAGGGTTTTGCACGAGGGTATGTTGTTAGCTGTGTCAATGTATAGTAGTGAAACTATGGTTTGGAATAAGAGGTATAGATCTAAGGTGCAAAGTGTTCAAATGGACAATATTAGGGGCGTGGTAGGTGTGAGAAGAATTGATAAAATTAGGAATGAACTC
>JABUQX010068448.1:30000-35000 GCA_015478945.1 Trachelipus rathkii | reverse complement strand
CTTTTTCAGCTATATTTTATAATGATGTTAAGGTTTGCGAAAATATCTAACTAGTTAAATACTTAATATTGTTCTTTAAGCATTACAGCAAATATTAAACTTTTGATAATGTAAATATGGAAAAAAAAAGTGACTATAGTTGAAGAGGAATGTGTTCTATTTCTTTAAACAAAAGAGTAATCTGGTATTCTATTTCAGATTTTCCATAAGAAAAAGATCTCGTCAGGATTCACAAGTAATTGTCATCACATATATTGGGGTGTTAAAATTAGTTTTATTATTAACTAGAACACTAATTTCGAAACGCTGGCAAATATATATCTTTACAATATATCGTATCGCATAAGCACACCTCTATAATTCTTCACCTATAACCTCCTATAATTCTTCTTCCGAATTTCCTATCTCAGCGCTCCCCAAGGAATTCTATACCTTAGCAGATGAAATGGACAACAACTCCCAAATGGAGCTCGATGTGATTACCCGCTCTCTTCTAAATACTCCTAAGCTCACCAGAGAAACGGCCGAGATGAAACCTGCTCTTTTTTCTCAACTGCTAAACTGCTCGCATAGCGCAACTTCGCTTCTGATTCTGTGTTGGCTATGAAGGTGAGTCTACCCTTGTGTATTGTTGTCCTCATTTTCTTAACTTTAATCGGTCCAAATCCCTCCCCTATGAAATTCTATATTTCGCCCACGACCCTGTGACTGGGCAGAGAGTCTGCTAGTTATCGGACCTTGTCAAATCCAATCGAATCCTATATCGGACCCATTTATCGCGACCCCAAACTTACTTTCAAAAGGAGTGACGCTCTTTTTAATCACACATCTGGAATGCAAACTCCATGTTAAGGTACTTTCATTATCGTAGTCTTGTTTCATGACAATATACTGGTTAACTTTACGTATAATTACATAACCATTGGGATGTTTTGGTTACTTTCGCAAGTGGACGCAGCGCAACACCCACACCACCAACTAGCGGACCCTGGTTCTGAACCCAACATTATATCGCATTATATGGCGAAGAAGCACGCGCCGAATAAGATAAAACTGAAGAACCCCCCTTGCGCAAAGCAAATGTAACAACCAAATACTCTGTCTGCCTCCGTGACTATTCTTTACCACCAGGATTGGTTGTTCCATCTCCTCTTCTATTGTGGAATTCTTACCTTCCAATATGTGACCGGCCTGAGTCACTATATTAGGAGACTTTTTGTCTTCAAGAAGAAACCAAATACAATCAACTAACCCTACTCAAACAAACACAAGCAAAAAATGGCCACATATTCGTTCAAGGACTTCGTCTTTGGCTACTTTTCTCTAATTTCTGCCAAGCACACTTGCTAATACTATACTTATATAAATCATTTATTGTTTACACCAAAATAGAGCATATGTTTTGCAGAAAGAAGCTGTGCGATTATGTGCGCATCGGTTGACTTCGATGGTCAACGGGCGTGTGCGGAATATAAAATCGGCCTAACCTCTACTAGAACAAGACGTGGGAGGCGAGGGATGGATAGAGGAGGGGGCAGGAATAACTTCATGTCAGCAGAATCTGTGGCCCCTATTCGTGCCCATTTCTGCTTCAAACGGTAAATTCATGGCGAGTCCGGCGAGCGCGAAGTTCGACGTGGTACACCGACCTTTACTATGTTGCTCGAGGTCTACGGTGGCTGCCGAAGTAGTGGAATTTAGCGTGAAGGTCGACTCAGCCTGACTTTTATAACTAGCTCCTCTACTCCCCGCCCGCCTCCGCTCCTCCCCAAATATAACTAGGAGAAACTATTAACACTCCCCCCACACCTAAAATGGAGACCCGAACTTCGTACTTCGTACTAAGTCCAAAATCCTAATAGATCTCCTAAACCCGCCTTTCCCACTGGGCATGCCTTAACACTAGGACTCACCTACATATATTGAACGTTTTAGAACACACACTTCTTTCTTTCTTGATATTTCCTTTTGCCTCCCTATTCCCTTTAATGGTATCGCTTTTTTACTGGTTTCCGCTTTGATTAATTATTTATAAGACAGTGACACTTACCCAATAGCTTTAAATGAGCTTGTACCAAGCCCAATGTCAAAAACTAACTTCCAGCTGGCGTATATGATCGAGCGGAGTGCGGCTCCTTTTTATTCAGGCCACTAGCTATCCCACTTTTCCCCCTCAATAAGAGGGTTTCCTGACTTGTTGATGATGCTTTCGCTTCTTCCAGCAAGGTGTCATCTCGGCAGCGGAAGCTTAAATCCTTAAATCTTCCTCAGGTAGGCGTTAGGCAAACACCCCTTGGTGATCCCAAGAGTGCTCACAATGCCAACCGAGAGAAGAAGAAACTCTACATCTTAACGTTGAGCTTGGCTAAAACAAATCATTGATTCTTTAAAGAACTTTCAAAGCATGAAAAGAGACAACGGAACCTCTCTATAAAAGCTCTTACAAGCAATATTAGAAACTTTAATTAAAAATTAACATTCTGAAGGTGGTATTCAATCACTGCAGAAAATTAACATTCTGAAGGTGCTATTCAACCAAAGCACATTCACTCACGAAGCTTTTTTTTTTCCTTACGTCACATTCAAGCACGAAGAAAAAGATCGGAGGGACTTGAGCATCTTTTTCCGATAGAAAACAATGAGTTCTTCTATTCAGTGAGTTCAACAATGGAATACCTTTTAAATTACGTATCCGGGAAGAGAGAGTGCATAATAACCCTTTGTATATATATATATATATATATATATATATATATATATAGATATCTACATAGATATATAAATATTTAATAATAATATATATATAATAATAACTATATAATAATATATATATAAAAATAGAGAAAGATAAAATAATAATATATATATATATATATATATATATATATATATATATATATATATATATATATATATATATATATATATATAATAATATAAATGTACTATATATATATAATAATATAAATGTAATAATAAATGTAATATATGTATACCTGTATGTATATATATATCATATATATACATATATTTATATCATATATAATATATATATGTAATAATATGTAATAATAATAATAATATATAATAATAATATGTATATATATAATAATATATGTAATAATAATAATAATAATAATAATATGTAATAATAATATAATAATAATAATGTTAATAATAATAATAATAATAATAATTTAATAATAATAATAATAATAATATAATAATAATAATAATAATAATAATAATAATAATATGTAATAATAATAATAATAATAATAATAATAATAATATAATAATAATAATAATAATAATAATAATAATATAATATAATAATAATAATAATAATAATAATAATAATAATAGTAATATGTTGTATAATAATAGATATCACGTAATATATAGATATATCGCCTTAACCTTAGCCTCCTCTTATAATAACACCATAATATATCATCAGCAACATGTAACAACATATGTAATAATAATATATCAATAATGTATGTAGCCAACCCCCCCCCTAAACACGCCACTATATATATATATATGCTGCACTATGAAATAATAATAATATATATATGTATATATGCTATATACATATGTCAATAATAAAACCAATATTAATAATAATAACAATATAATATATATATAATAATAATAATAGCTATATATATATATGTATATATATATATGTATAACAATAATAATAATGTTGATAATGTATGTAATATTGTAATAATAATATGTAATAATAATAATAATAATAATAATAATAATAATAATAATAATAATAATATAATAATAATATGTATAATATGTAATAATAATAATATATAATATATGTATGTATATATATGTATATATGTATATGCTGTTATATATATATATGTAATTTATAATAATATGTATAATATATGTAATAATATATATATAATATAATAATAATAATATATATATAATAATATATATGTATATATATAATATATAATAATAATAATAATATATAATAATAATATATAATATATATGTTTTTCATTTATGTTTATGCAATTTGTAATAATATAATAATATCATATATAATAATAATATATAATAATATATAATATGTAATAACCAATAATAATAATAATAATATATCTTCTTTAATAATAATAATAATAATAATAATATGTATATGTAATATAATATATATATAATATATACAACAATAATAATAATAATATATGTATATATATATATATATATATATATATATATATATATATATATATATATATATATATATATATATATATATATATATATATATATATATATATATATATATATATAAGATATTTTTGGAGAAGTCAAACTCCGACTTTAAGTGAGGAACAAAGCTTTCATCTTTTAGTCCTCCTGAATGTCTTTAGAATTTGTTTTTTCAGAGTTCGATTTCTTTACGGAGGTTACCAATGGGAGGTGTGATAATATTGGAGAGCTTGTACTATGCCGCTTCAAATTAATCTTCAGATTAATCTCATAAATGAGGATGTACAGGAACAGCTGACTGAGAGTGTTGTTCCGAAGTGTAATTGGAAGGATGAGTTTGATGACTGCCTTCAACATTACAGATATGCTACGTCAGTTTCAGATTCTTATTTCTGCATGCTTTTAACTTTTCTTCCTATTCCCTGATTTTGTAGTGTTTTCTATCTTATTTTCCTAAAATTTCATTTTAATTGCAACTACATATAAGAAATGTCGTTTTCTATGTCTAATTATTTGAAACCTCAGTGAAACAGAAATTGCAAAATGCTCTTTTTCCTTTTAAAGTCTTTCTATAACATTAAACAGGGAATGATCTGTGGTTTCTCTTCATCCAGGCATGCTGGCCCATACTATTCGTGAAGGGTCAGAACGAATATCATAAAAGCTATAACTTTCCAGCTCTAGCATAGGAATATATCTAAGATATGGCAGCTGGCTTTCTTGCAAATTAACATATGCAAAATCTCTGA
>JABUQX010068448.1:0-22500 GCA_015478945.1 Trachelipus rathkii | reverse complement strand
TTTTAAACCGTCATCATTTTCATTTGAAGATGGTTCAAAATGCTTTCTTAGCGTTGAGATTAATCGTATTACATCGGAGACAGAAGCTGTAGACGCTGAATTTTTTGGTAATTTCTTCAAATGGTTTCAATAGTTTAATGCAGTGTGATATGATGTTATTTTCCACATTAGTAAGAATGTTATCTTTGGAATACGAACTGGCGTGCGAAGCAAGAGGTTCTTTGAGCAATACTTCTTTCCATCATATGAAGTGTACTAATCCAGCAAGTTGGAATGTCTTTGATAACATTAAGATATGGAATATCAAGCTGTTATTGAATTGCCTTCAACTCATTTTCATTTTCATTTCCAGATTCATCTTAAGTATTTTTATTATAAAATTCTTTATCAAATCTCGACAATAAATATCCGCGCAACATCCGCAGGGCAAAGCGCGGATGCGGATGCAGATGCGGATCTTTAATAATGTGCGGATGCTCCGCAGATGCGGATGCGGATGCGGATGCGGATATTACCTGCATCACTAATATATATATATATATATATATATATATATATATATATATATATATATATATATATATATATATATATATATATATATATATATATATATATATATAAATATATATATATATATATATATATATATATATATATATATATATATATATTTGGAGAGAGAGAAAAAATAGTCTATAAAACGTAATTTTTTTAAATTTATTTTTTATTGCTGGTGAGGTGAGTTCACAGTGTGAAATCATGTTGGATGATGAGCAACTGGAGCCAGTATCTTGTTTAAATGATTAGGCTGTATGCTGTATGAAAAGGGAGCGGATGACGCAGAGTGTTGTAGGAAAGTTATGAGTGGTTGGAAGTAGGTTGGTCCAATTAAATCTTTGGTGAATGTAAATAGACCAATCCTTGATTTGGCTTGGGTTCTGTTTGAAGGTATGTTGTTACTGGTGTTAGTGCATAGTAGTGAAACTATGGTGGAGAATAGGAGGTATAGATCTAAATCGCAGTCTATTCAGATGAATAATGTTATGGGCGCATTAGAGAAAAGAATTGATAAAATGACGAATGAGCTTGTTAGAGAACTGTTATGCAAACGAAAAAAAAATATCTAAATAAAAAATGTACATCTACCACAAATACGTACGCACCGAAATTTCATGTAGATCGGATGACCAGAAATAAAAGCTAGTGCAACGTTTCATTCTTGAAAGCCATTTTTAGTTTTAGTTGGGTTTGGAAATCAACTATTGCTGGGATTTGGTTTCAAAAATCAAATACACCTAAAAATATTTTTTTATAACGGACCTATATATATATATATATATTAGATCAAGTGAGAGAGAGAAGTGAGTGAGTATTGCTTTCGAAGCTAAAGGTCAACTAGTGACATACTTTTCAATCTCACTGAGCTATGGTCTTTTGCGATTAAGGACTATAGATAGTCTTGTGTGGAGAAATTTGACATATCTAAGGCTTTTGAGCGGATATGGCTCGTCGTACTCTGAAAGCTCACTTCCTTCGGGTTTCCCCTTTTCTTTGCTTCCTCATCTCTAGCTTAATTTCAGATAGTTCCATTTCTGCTGTTGTTGATGGAGCAACTTCTTCCTCCATTTCTTTTGTTTTTTTTTTTTGCCCCCTCTTTGGAAAGGACCCTGCCCATGAAGTGATGGTAATGCGTAAGAAAACTCAAAACTGGGTTCATGAGACATTGATACAACTTCGCCCTTTATAGCACGGTCAACATTTGTTAATAAGTATTTTAACAATCAATTTTTTTTTATGTTTTTCAAGGTCATGTTTTGCTGATGCTCGAATCTTAGAGAATCCTGATATGAACGATTAACGATTTTTATTAACGATTGTTATTAACGATTTAGTCTTATTACATTAATAACATGTTTTTCATTTGCGTTTGCAACTTTCTGTATCCCTACCCCTTCAGTAACGGGTTCACAGCTGTTTGTGGAATAGGGTATACGTGGCAATCTATCATTCTTGTCGTCTGCTTTACAGTTATATGAGACCTGGTCTTTGGAAGTGAAGTGTTACCTGAATTTTCTGTTAGATTGTGCGTTATTGATTTTAGTTGTTTTTTATCATATTTATTTATTTTAAATGGTCTGTGTTAATAAGAATATTTTATTTATTTTATTATGTGTTTCTAAAATGTTTAGAAGGTGTAATAATTATTATTGAGGTAAGCTGGAAGTGTCATATGTAAGTCTACCTGAGATTGATGACGTAAGTGTTGTATTATTATTTGTATTTTTCATGCATTTTCTAGCTCACAGTTTTTAAAGTAACATTTTTAATTTTTATTGAAGATATTTTTGAAACTTTGATATTTATTCATTTAAAGTAAAGAAGTCTAATTATATTTTAACGTGTTGTTTTTTAAGTGTTTGTATATCTTATGCAAATTAATCTTCAGGTAATAATTATTTTATTAACTGAGGGGCAATTAGGATTGGATTTGTTTTGTACACATTTGTCTGGTTAATATTTTGATAAATATTTTAAAAATAGTTAATATTTATTTATTAAAATTTTGATAGGTATTTTGTTTCTTTTTGTTGGTACTGTTTATTATACCTTGGTTCTCGCGAAATAGTAATATTATTCAAGACTGAGGATACAATATTCAGTACGTTTAGATTTCATTTTAAATTGATTTATTATTTAAAACATTTAAATATTTTGGTATTTGTAATTTGTTTTTTTTATTTTATCTTTTATTATGCTCCTTGTTTTGTGACAGAAATATCTAATAAAATATTGGGAGTCATAATATTAGGTCCTTCTAGTCCATAATTATTTTGTGTATGATATATTGAGAGATATCTATTTATTTATTTATTTATTTTAATAAATAATTGTATATATATTAGTGTGCCAATTCTATTCAAGCTTTATTTATTATATATTTGCTCTTATTAATATTTTGATGTTTGGTTTAAATACTAAAATAAACTACCCTTCGTCAACTGTGATAAAGTCCATGTTTTTAATCATATAAGGTTTTGTAGGTCAGCAAATTTTGTGCAAGTGTTTTAAGGATCCATCAGATCACATTTTAATCTTATTGGTGTATAGACTTACTACACACAGAGATGGCACTAGAAAATCCATATAACTTAGGTGGTGACGTCATTTGAGGGGCCTGGGTTTTCGCGAATCATGTCTCAATATTTATCAAAGTCATCAAGTCTTGAAGTTAACAAATATATATAATTAATAGGTATAATTATATTATTTATATATGATATTTATATAATATATATTAATATATAAATTATATATTATATATAATATAAATAATGTATATAATATATATATATAATATTATAAAGTTAATATATATTCTTTCTTTATTTAATTTTTGACCTATAACTTACGGTAGGGTGAGTAACATGAAAAAAAAATAGAATAGTTTAGTAGAAGAACATGGCGTAGGTCAAAAGAATAACCCACACAAACCTTCCCCTCATACGCTTCAGTATGAGCTCGTCCACATGCAAAAATCCATCCAATGGATTTACACCACCACGACCGACCACCACAATGTGGTATATCGTCAATTTAGGGTTCGTTTCATCCTCTGGGCCAGGCCAAGTATACCACACCCCGACACAAAACCCTTCTATAAACTCTAATTATGCACCGTTCTTCTTGCCTCTGCCAAACTCACATTTCTTTCTTTCAGGAACACTATTGCTTTATTGACTTAATCCACTTTCTCTTCGGTTTCACAGCTTGTCGATTCCGAGCAGCTACAAATTCACTTACTATACATACGCTTTACCAACCGATTATCATCCTCTTTTTTCCATATGACCAAATTACCTTAATATACTCTAGTTTATTCTCTCATTTGGGTCTTCTTTCACACCACACAACTCCATAGAAAGTTTCTCTCTCGTTTTATCAATTCTTCTTACACCTAACTCACAACTAAAGATATCCCTCTGAACAATTGACACCTATAGTATCTATAACTCTTGTTTTCAACACATCATTAGTTATTCACTATTATACATTAACCCACTGATAGAGCAAGCAATAAATTTTGCAGAAACCCTTACGCAATACAACTCACTTAGTCCGTTTGCAATTAACCAAGGATTTAGTTGCACAATTTGCAACTTTAATTTTTCGCTCTGCATCACTGCTACGGAATACCCTGACTATCAACCGAGTATCTTTTTTTTCTTTGAACTTAATTCGAACCTACTAATATTTAAACTCAGATGATTGGTTAAATTGCTCACCATCCAACATGATTTCACACCGCGGACTCTTCTCACCCAGTACTCACCCACTACTATCACATTTATTTTCAAAAACCTCTACCAATTTTATCAAACTTTCATCAGATTTGCCACACAAAACCAAATCATCAGCTTGTAATAAAGCAGCAAACACATTCCACTCTCTTTCATTCTCCATCAGTATCTAACATCTCCCTGCCACCCCTAGACTCAATTTTCTTATCATATCCATTCCATATACAAATTAAAATTAGCCATGGTGACATGAACCAATATCTCTTCCTCACTCCACTATTAAATATTAAACCATTCACTTTCCACCCCATTTATACTTAGACACATTTCACTATCGACATACATACTTTTATTCCATTCAAATGTCAACCACCAACTCCATATATCACTAACACCTGTAACAGAAGCTTCCCTATTAAACCTGTTATACGTCTGTTGCATGTTTATAAAACCAAAATGCAATATATTCACCTTTTACTTCACTTCCTCAGCCCTTGTTTCAATGTGAAAATTTGATCTGAATATTCACAACCACTTCTAAATGCACCTTGTTCTTCGCCAATTAATCATTTAGTCAGTCGATGCACTCTTTCAATCAAAATACCAGCATATATCTTCCCTAAAACACTCAATAAATTAATTCTCCTATAGTTCTTACAGTTGCTCTTATCTCCCATACCCTTATATAAGGGTACTACTCAATCCAATCTTTCGGAACTATACTCCCCACAAACACCTTGGTACACAACTTGATCATTTCACCAGTAATTCCATCATATACCATGCTGGATATTTATCCACCGCACAACTATTCTCACTACAACGCTAATTACCAAAAGAATCCTCTCAACTAATTATCTCATCCCAAAATACCTATTTCTTCTTACACCATCAAACCAGTCCACATTCTCTATCACCTCTTCATTATTGCCAATTGTTTACTCCTCAATCTCCTCGCAATCCTTTCATCAGTCAAGAATGTACCATTACTATTCATTATTTTATAAAGATAACCTTTACTTTTCTTCTTGAACACTTTCAAACCTTTAATTTTTTCATAATCCCCTCCATATACAAATATTCCCCCCTTTACCCAAAGAAAATAAAAAAAAAAAAAAATAAATTTTAAAAAATTATTTTCATACAATATTTTGTTTAAAATTTCACCATTTATCCTCACTTCTCAAACTGTTTCAATATTACGCTCTTTTTTTTTCACACACTAACTCATTTGCAAAGCTTAGTTTTCCTTTTTTCCTCATTATATATTTCCATATGCATTTCCTTCGAAATCTCATCATTAGCTTTTAGACATTCAACCATGACTCTCTTTCACTTTTAACCACTTGCATCACCTCCTTATTTCACCACTTGCTAATTACAATCTTTATTCCTACTTTTGCACGGCCACATACTTTCATTGCACTACTAACAAAAATTTCCATACATTTACATCCAGATTCTGTTGTCAGTTTCTACTTTATTTCAACATCACTCAATCTGATTTATTTATCAGTGCTACTCACACAGTTTTCCTTCTAACCTTGTTCACTTAATTTCTCAATCTTAATTCTATCTACTTCTTTTCTTAACTATTTCCTATCCACCTATGCCCCCAATAATTTAATATTAAATAAAACAACAGAGTGATCCGATAATACCATCCCCAGCTAATTTAACATCCATCACATATTTTAACATATCCTTCTTTACTAACACAAAATCAATCATACGTTTCATTTCGATACCATCACTACCTTCTGATTTTATACTAATTTATACTATAATAATTCTCTTGTGCTCGAAGAAATGTATTACTAACTACCACATATTCCCATAACTCTCATCACACATCAGATATTAATCGCCATCCTACTATTCTAAATTTTTCCGCAACCCCAAAGACACCTGTTATATCATCCCTTCTTCGATCACCAATCCAACCATTCAAGTCGCCCAACACAATCAATATGAAGTCCCGTCCAAAACATCATTCAGATTTTCCCTGAATGTCACAGTCTCTTCACCATCACCCACAAATGGGCCATATGCTACAACTACACACATCTTGACCTTCTTAAACTTAAATTTAGCCCACATTAGTAATTTTTTAATACTACACCAAACAAAATCCACCATAGCTCTGTGCCACAAGTCACACATCAGAATTGAAACTCCTTCTCTCCCCTTCCCATTCCTCTCTACTCAGGCATACTCATATTTCAACCCACACTACACGTCTTCACTGCTTCCTTATATTTTTGTTTCAGTCACAGAAAGAGTTAAATCAAGTTTATCATATTCTAAACACATTCATTATACACCTAACTCTCATACTGTACACTTCGACATTATATTCCTACTAAAACACATCCATGTACCAGACGTATTCATACAATTCCAGTCGAGGCATGCATTAGCATTCCTAGAGAAAAGATAAGTGGTAGGGGATCCCAACCCTGCTACAACTGTCCTTTTAGTAGCTTCCTACGACATTCAGAACGTACCCTGTGGGAATTTTTTCCCCACACATACTGAGATATAAATTGAAAAAAATTTATGGTCTGTATGTGATAGCAGAGAGATTCTAATCCAGTGTAAGAATAATGTAGATTATTATGAGCGAACAAAGAGACACACATCCGATTAATCACCTGAGAGGAGTGATCATGGAGGATGGGTACCACTATTACACCAAAATGACCATACAATCCAAAATTCATCAGAGCTTACGAGATGTTACTTCCTTATATAAATATATAATTATATATATATATAATATAATAAATTATATATATATATATTATAAATATATATAATATATATATATAAACTAATATATATATATATTAATAATATATATTATATATAAGTTAATATATTAAATATTATAATTTAATATATATTATATATATAAAAATATAATATAATTAATAGTATATAATATTTAAATATAATAATATTTAATATATATATTAATATACTATAATATATAAATTATTATATATATATCAATTATATATATTATAATATTATAATATATTAATGTAATATTCATACTATATTAATTTATATAATATATATTATTTATTATATATTATTTATATTTAGGTCACTATATTAACTAGTATATATATATAATATATATATACTATATATATATATATATATATATATATATATATATATATATACGGTTATATACTATATATTAATATATATATATATATATATTATATATATATATTATATATATATAATATATATATTATAGATATATAATATATAACAAATATATATTCCTTATATATATATATAAATATATTATATATTATATGAGATATATTTTTTGAGTATACATGGTTTATATATATATTATAATTATATATCTATATATATATTATATATATATACTATATATATAATTTTATATAATATATATATATATATACTAATATTATATATATATATATTTTATATATATTTAGAAAAAATTATTTATAATATCAATCAATCTTATTGCTATAATATATAATAATATATATATATATATATCTAGAGTAATATATATATATGTTATTATATATATATAATATATTATATATATATATATATTATATATATAATATTATAATATATAAATATATATATATATTATATATAAAATAAATACATATATAGGGGATAATCTTATATATATATATTATATATAATATAATATTATATGCACAAGCGTGTTCATAAATGGGATTGCCAAGCAGATTTTTTTTTTCACAATTCACGATTAAAATTTGTTCCGTGTCCGAACAATGCACGTTCTCGTAAATTATGAAAAAAACGGATATTATGTAAATTTCTGAATTAATATTCTCTCTCTCTCTCTCTCATCTCTCTCTCCCATCTCTCTCTCTCTTCTCTCCTCGCTCTCCTCTTCTCTCTCTCTCTCGTCTCTCTCTTTCTCTCATCTCTCTCTCCTCTCTATTATTGATGATATTTGCAAGATGTAAAACATTGGATAATGGTTTATAAAATGCAGATTGCTTTGATCTTCTCATTTGTTACGTCAGATGTCATTCACACTTATATACAGTATATATATTATTATATACATATATATTATATATTATATATATATAGTATTTCACAATCTTAATGTTAGATAATTAATATATATATATATATATATATATAATTATATAAAATATAATATAAATATAAATTATTATATATATAAATATTGATTTATATATATTATATATAATAATAATATTATAATAATATAATTAAATATAATAATATTATATATTATAATATAATAATAATTAATATAAATTAATATATTATAACTAATATATATAATATATATATATATATAGTGGGTCCAGAGTAGGGTCGAAGATGTCACCATTCATACAGACCATACATGAAAAGTCATACATAAAAGACTTTTTAAGATGACACCTTTATAATCAAAGGAAAGAAGATACCAATCTATCTGCACAGTCTACTCACCCCAACAAAGACACCCAGGAGAGAAAAAGAGATGGTTCATTTAAATGTCGAAAGAAAAGATGGAGGACGGAAGAAGAGGGGAGGATGTATTGTTGGTGATTGGAGATAGCAAATCAATGGTAGGGGAAGAATGAAGAGACACGAGGGGTGAGAGAAGGGAATAGGACATGTATGGAGAGGAGATAAGGAATACTGAAGAGGCGAGAAATGTTGAATGATTTAATGTTTAAGGAGGAAATGAACGATCATGAATTGAAGTATTTTTTTATTCTCAACAGAGGGACATCAATATGGTTCACAAAGATATAAAATGGAATAGACAATATCACAAGGATATACTACGGATCAAAGATCTATTATTAGGTAATATAATATTCGAGTCATTGATAAGTAGGACTAATAAGGAGTGTGATAAGTAGATATCTGGAGCAACAATCGGTTCGTATCATAGACTGTTGGTGACGGAGCTGGAGGTGAAGGCAGAAAAGTTGCAGGATAAAGAAAGAGAAATGTAATTAAAGTGTGTCACCGAGAAGAGTGACAGGAGATACGAGGAATAATGTTTGAATAAAACAAAACAGTGAGGACCTAGAACAATTAGAAGGAGTAGAAGAGACGAGGTCGATACAAGAAACTGTAAAGAAGCAGCAGAGGAGACCTCTAGGTAAAAAGATGGGAGTAACGAGGAACGAGGAAAAGAACACAAGAAGGTCTGTGTTGGACAGTAAAAAGTGAGGATGCTAAATAAAAGAGGAAACCATGAATTGAAATGAGAATGTAGTTGAGAAACAAGAAACTGCTAACAAACAAGGATCTCAGTATGTGGAAGGTAAACAATATGAAAGCAAGAGAGATGTGAGAAGAAAGGTAAAAGTGATGGCAGCAAAGAGAGAGGAGGAAAAAATGATGGAAGATGTGAGGCAGAAAGGAAGAAGATTTTTTAGACTGACAAAAATAAAAACTTATTAGAAGGATAAAGATTAAAGTGTGCCCAAAATATCTAAGGATTGAAATAAAAAATTGATGTCGAGAAAGAGAGGTGAGTTTTAGTAATTTTTTTTAAAATAAAAAATACATAACTAATAATAAATTAAAATAGTAATAGATAAAAATAAAAGCAGAAAAAAAATACAAGAAATCTTTTATAAAAGTATTTATTCATATATAAAGTTGATGGTAATAAAAAAACAATAAGAATATAATAAATATAATAATAAAAAATAATAATATTATAATTATAATAATAAACTATAATTATTATTATTATAAATATAATTATTATTATTATTATATTATTATTACTATATTATTATATATAATAATATTATAATTGTATATATATATATTCATAATAATAATAATAATAATTAATAATCTTTGCTATTTTCTTAAAAAAATGTTAAATACTAAAAAAATTCCCTCATTTTATAAAAAGATTTACATACTTAGAAATTTGAACAGTCAACAAGACATTTTACCTAAGCGTATATGAACTTGCCACAATAAAGAAAATATATCTGAAATTCGTTTTTTCTTATCAAAAATTTTTCCCCTATAAACAGAGTTCAAAACTCATCTATATAAAATGTACCTAATATATTATTAATGATCAATAATATATAAATTATATATTTAATTAATATAAATATAATATATATATAATATAAATAATATAATATATATTTATATAATTATAATTATATATATTAATATAATATAATATTATAATTAAATATATATAAATATTATATATATATATATATATATAGAATATATATATAATATATATAAATAGGTATATATATATAAATATCCAATTATAAAATAATATATAAATAAATTAATAATAAATATATAAATAAATTTATTTTAAAATTATAATTTATTATTAAATAAATATTAAAATATAATATCTAATTAAATATTATAATATTTATATATAAATATATTATTATATATATATATATAAATATAATTATAACATTTTAATATAATAAAATTACTTATATTGTATAAATAATTAATCTAATATATATATTATAATATTATGTGCATATTAATATATATATATGTATTATAATATATATATATATTATATATAATATATAATATATAAATTAATTATAATAACTTAGCTTCAAATACATAATATAAAGACGCTAAATTAATATAAGATAGAAACGCAAATTTAACACTTTTATGACGATCTATAAAGTTGTTGAGCGCAAATGCAATAGATACATCAACATTTTACTCGAATTATGCGATGACAAACACGCTCAAAGCGCGCCAAATTTATTAACGTATAATCGAAAATATGCTATACTTGAGCTCAGCACTTTTTAGCGCGATTTAATATGAAATAATTACAACTCTCATGAGGTAAAAGTATTTGAAGATTAAGAACATCACAATATGAGAGATAATAGATTATTTAGGAGTAATTAAGGGAATTTAAGTTAATAAATATTGTATCGTACTAAAGTACAGATAAATATTGAGAATAAAAGTAAGTCTCTTTGCAACAGGCGTATGGTATAATTAATAGGGAAGCACTGTGTATGATCACTATTATTTCAAGTTTTGCAAGCTTATCTGCATGGCATATAAGATTCAGATAAACGAACGGTTTAGAGATTGGTAGGGATATAGGGGAGATTTGGAACATATGATATGATTGACAGGGTCCACTACGCGGCACTACGTTGGTTTGCTATGTGAGAGAACCAAAGGGCGATTGGCTGAATTCGTATATGCATGGTGAACATGCTTTTTGCTAGTTAAGAGAACTTTAGAGCAAGGCGGTCTACTATAAGAGAGATAGAAAAGATGGAGAGAGTCCACATGGATGGTCAACAGAGAAGAAAGAGAGGGATTTACAAGTTGGAATTTGAAACATAGAAGAATAAAGTAATGGTAATATGTATTTGAAGAAATGTAAAATTCTGATGAGTGATGGGGGTATTGAGGAGATAGAAATAGAGAAGGAGAAAATGTACAAGCGAGAAATATCAATCAAAATGTAGGAATAGAATCCTTAATAGTATGGGGAGCTGATATTAAAGAAGCATAGTAGCATAGTATTAAGATAAAGTTAATGACCATCAGTGTTTTAATACCAATGATGAAATAGTAGATTTAAGTAGAATAAATTAATAAACCAATCGGCTAGTAAGATAGTACGATTTTATGAAATGAGACAAACATTGAGAGTAAATTGAACGAAAAATAGAAGACAGCAATGAGAAAATCGAATAATAAACAACAATATAAAATGGAAAGTGGGTTGGAAGAGTATAGGACCAATTAATACTAATATATTATATAAAATACAAAGATAATTGAATACAAGTCCAGATATTGAGAATGAGTATAGATGTGAGGTAGATGAACACTACATAGGACAGACATGAAATGATCCAACGAAAGAGATTAAATGAGTACGTGTGAAGGAGAAGAGATAAGATAGGAAGTAAAATGATATAAATAAAAGGAGAATGAATGAGGATAACTAGAGAGAAAACAAAACTAATGAAATAACAAATGAATAATACAACGGAGAGGAAAAGGAAGCAGCTCAAAAGATAAGAGAGTAAAACTCGCATTAGGAAGTAATGAATAAATACTTAATAACATATTGAGAAGTAACTCTATGGAAAGATAACCGTTCGGAAGCGAGTAGCTAAGGGAGAAGAAGGAGTTACTTGGAGGATAGAAAAAGGATGAGAGAAAGCGCTTGATCCCCAAGCTGAACGAGGACGCCTGATCCATTTCCCTGAGGTAGCGGTTGTTAAGTTATAAAGGTATATATATAATATAATTTATTATAGATTATTATATATAATATAATTAAATTTAATATAATTATAAAATAATATAATAATATATTACTATAAATATATATATAATATATATTATATATAATTATATATATATAAATAATTATATATATATATATATATATATGAATATTTATTAAATTATAAAAAAAAAATGCAAAAATATACCTTTGAACGTCTCTACTTTTTAAAATATAATATAATATATTACACTATATGAAATACTTATAATAATATTAATATATATAATATTAATATACTAATAATATATATATATATATATATATAATATATAGTATATATATTATATATATTATATATATATCTATATATCTTATATATATATATAATAATATTAAATTATAATATCATAATAGTATATAAATATATTAATAATATAATTATAATACATATATCTATATTATCTATATATTATATATATATAATAATATATAATAAATTATATATAAAATATATAAATAAATTATATAATAATTATAATAATTAAATAATATAAATTAATAATATATAATTATATAAAATTAAATAATATTATAGCAAATTATAAATAAAATATAATAATATATAATATAATAATATTAATAAATTAATAATACTAAATTATATATATATAATAATTAATATATATATAATATATTATATATATATATATAATAATTAAATTATTATTATAATTATATATAATAATTAATAATATAATTATAATATATAATTATATAATACATGATTCAACATAATTATTGTAAATTATAAAATTTTGTAAAATGAAATATTTTAAATATATTAAAATTAATATTAGATTAAATATAATAATTATAAATAATATATATATATTATATATATATAAATTATTATAATATAATAATTAATAATTTATCTATAATTAACTATAATTATATATAAATATATTATTATAATAATTATATAATATATATATATAGTTGGCCATGTAGAATTCTTCGTGACGGGGGAATTACGTTAAATAGTTATTCTATACCTGGGTGGGGAGTTGTATATCTAGGTTTGATAACAAAGCCCGGCTTCAGCTCAATCGAATTTGGAAAATTTATAGCTCACGCTGGATGTGGTTTCGAATGAAAACTGGGGGAACTTTCTTTGTTAGAAATGCAAGAGATAGTTGTTGGGGATTTGTATATTATTATCAGTTATGACTGTCTTTTGTATGTTCAGCTGGCTATTGTTATGTATATTGATGAGTTCGTCCTTCCATTTAATAGTGGATGAATTCTATGATTGTTATTTTAATATTATTATATTATCGGTATAATTAAATATATATATTATATTTATACTATATACACTATAAGTAAATCTGTTATAAAGTTTAGTATATATATTCACCTTTATCTATAGCTAGGCTATAGCGTTGTCTAGCTTATTTCATATTATTTTATACGTTATAGATTAATGTAAACTAGTGGAGGATTCTTATATTATTGAAAATACTTATTTCTTAGTGTATAAATAGTAGCTCGATATAATAAATTTATTCTATACTATATACGTTTATATCGAATTTTGTACTTATTTTGAGTAATTAGTTAGTATATAAACATAATAGTTATACGGGCTTTCTTCTTCTTTTTCTTCTTCTTCCATTAAGAAGGATTCAATTGGACCACCACTACAGGATAATAATGGAAACACAAACTCGAACACTGCTGATGTGGCAACATTTTAAATATATTTTTCTCCACAGTTTTTACGAAAGAGAATATAGATAGTGTGCCTAACATGAAAGATATAAGGGATTTTCATGCAAACCATATTCTAGATATATTTGAATTTTAAGAGGAGGAAGTTTCTTTACGTTTTTATGGGTGTACCCCAAAGGATCTGTTCTACTTCCAATACTGTTTATCATATATGTAAATGACATAGATGGTAATGTTTTAACAATATTCGAAAATTTGCGGATGATACGAAACTTGGAAATCGCATAAATAAAAATTACTCCAAAGCGATTTGAGCAAGATTGTAAATTAATCAAAAACATGGCAAATGAAATTTAATATAAATAAATGTAATGTTATACATTTTGGGAGTGGGAACAACAAATTTGATTACATAATTGATGACTTAGTTATCAAAGTTGTCAATGAGGAAAATTATCTGGAAGAACTAATTAATAAAAATTTAAAGTTTGCGACCCAAAGTGCTGAAGCTGTTAAGAAAGCTAAAAAAAATCTAGGTTCTATTGCCAGAAACTTCGAATATAAATCTAAAAATATAATAGTTCCTCTCTATAAAACGTTAATTAGAAACCTTTGGAGTCCATCTCTCAAATAGAACATGGAAAAAATTGAAATAATTCAAAGAAGGGGAGAAATATTACTATCGGAATTGAAAGATAAGTTATACTAGCAACTACCACTTGAACTTGATACCTATTCTTTAGGAACAAGAAGATTGAGATTGAAATTAATAGACCTTTTCAAAATGCCATATAAGTTTGAAAATATTGATTAAAGGGAAATTTTGGATGCGATTTTACTGAAGTAACATGTAGCATTAACATAAATTTTCTTATAAACTATTTCAAACCAACATAGCAAAGAATTTCTTCTCATACGATGCAACTGACAAGTGGAATTGTTTTTCTTGCAAAATAGTAAATATCAACAATATCGAATTTTTCGATAAAAATTTAGATATATATATACATCATAAGGAAATTTGTTTTTGAATTTCAATTCAACTCAATTTTTACTTTACTAAAGCACTAGAATTAGTGAACTAAATATAGTAGCAGTGAACAAGTTTTAAAAAATCAAACTAGAACTATTAAGATCATGTAGTAAATCAGTACAAAGAGCTTGAGAACACAGTATTAATGCTAGGGTCTTTCCATACTCTCATGAATCTTGTGGGCTCGATTGGGACATTAATGAACTGTTCAGGTCTAAAGGAAATGTTACAACAGATACATGGTTCCAATGCTGTACTTCATATGATGACTGGCAAAGCCATCTCCAGGGCTATCCGTGGTCATATGCATGTCGACGCAGCTCTGTCTACTTTATTACTAGCAGAGGTTTATCCCTGTAATGAAGATGGGAGTTGCCACAAAGTTATTGAAGACGCTTCGAATTTGTACAGCGGTATGACGTCTGACAATGAATTGGCTGCGAATGTGAAGACTTCGGATACAAATCGTGAGATTGCTAATGCTTTGAAGGATGAGAAACTGCAGTTACAATCATCAGAGACTTGTAAGCTGTGGTTGGCATACCAGGAAATGGTGAACACCGTAAGGAAGTTGATGGCCACTGATAGATCTAGTTCATGGGAATTGCATTTAGAGGCAATCCAAGAATGCTTGGTCATTTTTGCAGCAGCTGGTTATCACAACTATCTTAAATCTGGTTACAAGTACCTACTGGATATGTTGAATTTGCACTCTGATAATCCATCTGTTTATGAACTGTTTCAGATTGGTCAATTTGTGGCTCGACGAAGCGATCGATTCTGGGCAGGATTAGGGAGTGACCTCGTAATAGAACAAATGTTGTTGCGGTCTATTAAGAGCAGAGGTGGGTTGACACGTGGAAGTGAATTTACAGAATTTCAGCTGGCAATTTGGCTTAAATCAATGCCTGTGTATTGTCTTTACAACCTCTCAATGCAAGAATACTTCAACGTATCATTTGAAACTAGCAAACAGCGCAAAGAAGTTGGGGAGAGCCGGCGATCTAGAGATATTAGTGATTTCCCAAAAGTTGTCGAGTACATTAAACTATGTTTCCATTTGATGATGACTTATCTCTCAGAAACCTTATTACTGGGTTACTGCTAATCAAAGTGTAAACGTACAGGAACTACATTCCATTGACACTGAAATCATAAACAAAATGGTTGGAAAGCTTGTATACACTTATTATGCAAAAAGAAGCGACAAAGCGAAGACATTGGGGTCTGAATCTGCTGTTATAAGTGCAGAAAAACAATTTGACATAGATCCAGCATTGTTGTTTCAGAGAATGATGACTGTGCTACAGTTAGTAACATGAATCTTGCAGATGTCTTAAATTATGAGCTCTGCGCTTATCCGCCAGCATTATTTGTATCACGAACTTTATTAAGAAAAGCTGATAATCCTCAGTTAGCCCATGCAATACAGAAAAAGTGTGGTACCTTGTGTACATCAAATGTTCCAGACACTCAAACTAACGTCCAGTTCGTTTTAGATGGAGGATCCCTACTTCATCGCGTGATGTGGAGGCCTGGTGATACATACCAGAACATAGCCAATTCCTACGCAAAGTTTAAATTTGATAATTATGGCAGAGCTATTGTTGTCTTCGATGGCTACGGCAGTGATCCTTCCATTAAGGACATGACTCACAGAAGGCGCAGCACTTGCAAAATTAGCAAGACTGTACACTTCAGTCCTACTATGAAGTTTGTCGGGGAAAAAGAAAATTTCTTGGCCAATTATACAAATAAGCAGTAATTAATTATGCTCGTTACAGAAGTCTTGACAAAAATAGGGTGCACTGTAAAACAAGCTGATGGCGATGCAGATTTAGATATTGTTCAATGTAGGCAGTAACGTCATCTTTACCAACATAATGACCGTTTCATGTTGGCCGAAGGATACAGACTTTGTTGATTTCTTTTGCCCTTTACCATTGCAAAAAAACAATGGTTTTTAAAAAAAAAAACGGAGTGACATAAAAAGACTGTTGTCTGCAAATCCAGTGTATGATATTCTTGGAATTAAAGCCTTGCTGGGTAGTGATATTTGTAAAAACATTTTGTTTTTACATGCTTTTACTGGTTGTGACACAACGTCCAGAATCTTTGGCATTTCGGAAAGCCGGGAGCATTGGGGATAACTAATGAATGGATGACAACTACAGCTGGCTGCAAAACGATTTTCCTTCAGATGGAACTCAACAGTGTGACATTGAATCTGCAAGAAGTAAGGCTATGTCAATACTATATGACGGGCAAGACAGGAAATTCTGTAAAAGCACTTCATCATCGAATGCTAGTGGAAAAAGGTGCAGCAGCTAAATCGTTTGTTGCACCTGAACGTTGGCCACCTACAGAATCAGCAACAAAGTACCATAGCTTTCGTGCATACTATCAGGTATGTGTTTGGAAATCACAAGAAACGCCTTTAACTGCAACAGAATGGGGTTGGTTTGTTAGGGAAAACTTGTATTACCCTACAGTATCTGAAATGCCACCAGCCCCAGAGTGGTTACTGAAAATGATCCATTGTTCTTGTAAGACGCATTGCGCAACAATGCGATGTGGATGCAAAGAGAACGGGCTGCCTTGTTCAGCCTCTTTTGGGGAGTGCCAGATCAGTGGATGTGACAACAACGTTGAAACTGAAAACAATGACAGTGATTCAGTTGCATAGTTTGTCAGACATTACTTATTCAATTCCTTAAGGACTTAGTTCTTTTATACTAACTATGACAATAAAAATGATAATAATAATAATATTTCTATGTCCTTCTAATAAATTCTATTCTTGAAATATAATTTTATATTCTTTGATATTTCAATATTTACTCTTATTTAATGGATGTGCTTTCATTAATCTCAATATATACAAAATATCTTTAAACAAATATAACAAAAAATCGAAATTCCGAAACCATTTTGAATTTGATTTTTTAATACTTTCCCATACTTGCATTTTGTCTGATTTTGGATATGTTATAAAGCAACATTTTTTAAGTTGAATACCACTTCAATCGCTTGTGAAGCAATTTTGCCCAGGTTTATGGGTCATTTTCCTTAGTTTGACTGGACTAATTAGAGAAGTGAAATTTTGTATGCCTTTGTTGAGTGTTGATGTGTTAGTGATATTTAGGGGATGTATGTTGTTTTCTATTTGGTTGGTGGAAATAGTGATCCAGTTTGGCTGTTTTGTAGTGTTATGTAACTGTTCCGAATGGGTTAGTTTGTTTGTATTGAGATTTTTGTTTTTTTGTTGATGGGTTGGTGGTCTGTGTTTATCATATATATATATATATAATATTATATAATAATATAGTATATATATATATATATATATATATTATAATATCATATATAAATATATTATATCTATATATAGTATATTATACATATATATATATATATATATACATAACATATATATATATTATATAATATATTATATATATATATATATATATATATATATATAATATATATATAATATATATATAATATATTATAATAATATATTTATATATATATAGTATATATATATATATATAGTTTGAACGATATATTTATCAAAATTGTTAAAATCTAAAAATAAAATTATTCTTGAATATAAAGGAAATAATTCTTTAAGGATAAAAATTTGGTACTATAAATTAAATCAATAGCTTTTATTTTATTCCAGAAATATTTTATAGCGATTTCTTCTTTAGAAAGAAATACTTTCAGGAGGCTTGAATAATAATTATAATAATATAACTAATACTTAATAATATTAATAATAATAATAATAATAATATAATTAATAATAATTAATAATAATAATAAATAATAATAATAAATAATAATAAAATAATAATAATAAAATTAATAATAATAATAATAATAATATAAAATAACAATAATAATAATAATAAATAAAAAAATAATAATTTAATAATAATAATAATTAAATACATATAATAAATAATAATAATAATAATAATAATAATAATAATAATTAATAATAATATAATAATAATAATAATAATAATAATAAAATAATAATAATAATAATAATAATAATAATAATAATAATAATATAATAATAAAATAATAATAATAATAATAATAATAATAATAAATATTTAATAATAATAATAATAATAATAATAATAATAATAATATAATAATAATAATAATAATAATAATAATAATAATAAAATAATAATAATGATAATAAATAATAATAATTTAATAATTAATAATAATAAAATTAATAATAAATAAGTAAAGTTTACTTTTAGGCTTCCAATTTCACGAAATGTTTTCTGTCTAATTTCCATTTAATTTTCTTAAAAACTATTTCTAGGAAAATAATTTACAAGGGAAAGTATGTTGAGGCTATTTTGACAGCAGTAATAATAATAATAATAATAAATAATAATAATAATAATGATAATAATAAGATAATATAATAATAAAATAATAATATATAATAATTAATAATAATAATAATAATAATAATAATAAATAATAATAATATAATACAATAATAAAATAATATAATAATCAATAATAATAATAATAATAAAATAATAATAATAATGAATAATAACATAATAATAATAATAATAATAATAAATAATAATTAATAATAATAAATAATAATAATAATAATTAATAATAATAATAATAATAATAATAATAATAATAATAATAATAATAATAATAATAATAATAATAATAATAATGATAATAATAATAATAATAATAATAATAATAATAATAATAATAATAATAATAATAATAATAATAATAATAATAATAATAATGAATAATAATTTAATAATAATTTAAATAATAATTTGAATTAATAATAAATAATAATAATTATGATAATAATAATAATAATAATAATATAATAATAATATATAATAAAATAATAATCAAATTTTATGCCAACAACCAATTTATTGCTGCAATGACTAGAGTCTTAAACTAATTTTTTTTGAAGTACTGTTAAAGTATTTATCACCTAACTGCTAAAGTTACCTGAATTTTATTTATTTTTCTTTTTCATATTATTTTGTAAGTATTAATTTAACTTAATTATCAAAATATATGATAGCAGAAGGAAAAACTTGTTTCCCATCTCGTTCCAAATTATGTTAGCGAAAGTTTCCAACAATACAAATAAAAGAAATATTAAAGAGAAAAATTATCAAATTATTACTTCAGTTTCTCCATACTTTTTATCAATATAAAAAACTTTTTTTTTTTTAATGAATACGAAGCCTTTTTTTTTTTTTGCGCATTTTTTATCCTTTTTTTTTTTTTTTTTTTTTTTTTTTTAAGTTAGGAAAACTTCGTGTAAAGTAACTTCCTCCAAAAATCATATTGCTTTTATTTTCAACTTGCTTATTATTAAAAACTTCTTCCTTTTCTTTTTATATTTATTCTTCCGTATATTTTACTTATTATTATTTTTTATTCCATTTTATTCTTTATTCTTTATTAATTTTTATTCTATATTCTTTTTAATTCATTATTTTTTATTTTATTCTTTTACATTCTTTTTTATTTTTTATTATTTTTATTCCTTATTCTATTTATTTTTTCTTCTTTTCTCTGCTTTTTTTTTCTCTCGTTTTTTCTTCTTTTTTCTTCTTCTTTTCTTCTTTTTCCTTTTTATCATCTTTTTCCTTTTTTTCTAGCTTTTAACTTCCTTTTTCCTCCTTTTCTTTCCTTTTATTTATTCTTCTTTTTATTCTTTTTTTTTCTTCGACTTGTTCTTCTTTTCTTTATAAGACTGTAAATTGGTCAAAAACATGGCAAATGAAATTTAATACCGATAAATGTAAGGTTTTATACATTTTGGGATTAGGAACAGCGAATATGATTACATAATAGATGACTCAGTTATAAAAGTTGTCAGCGAGGAAAAGGATCTAGAAGTATTAATTAATAAGGATTAAAATTTGCGAAACAATGTGCTGAAGCTGTTAAAAAAAGCAAATGAAGCTCTAGGTTTTATTGCCAGAACCTTTAAATATAAATCTAAAAATATAATACTTCTCCATAAAACATTAGTTATACCTAGGGACCGACCGGGGCGGGAATTTTGCCGGGGCCGGGGCCGGGGCCGGGGCCGGGGCCGGGGCCGGGGCCGGGGTTAGCTAAAATTAGAAATGTAAGTCAAAAACCCTGAAAGTCTTAAAACTTAGGATGATAATTAAATATAATTTCAATTAATTAATAATTTAAATTATAAAAAAGAAATACATTTAATTAATCAATTAAATAATTGGTTAATTAACAAAAAAATAAAACAATTATAGTTGAACAAATTTTTTCAAATACATATTTGTATGTCAAACAATAATAATATATTATATATATATATATATTTATATATATATATATATATATATATATATATATATATATATATATATATATATTTTTATATATCTGTATATATAAACAGTTTTAGAAATAATGTAGTATATTTAAAGAACTACTTTGTCGTTATCATATATTCGTTTAGAAGAGGAAAGCCCTGGATTCTTTTTTAGTATTATGCTGTACTCTCACTTTATTTTATTTTTAAATGTACACATATTAAAATCATCTCTCAGATCACTTTTTTTTTTAATGAAACATAAATTTTAAAAAGCCTGAAAAGCTAATTTTCGTCCCGACACGCAAGACCTCTTCAAGCTAAGGCGAACTGCGATTTCTTTCGTTGATCTTCAACAGCTCAAGTCGTGTTTCACGTTGGTCTGCTATTTTCATTCATGTGTTGTTGAAAGTATTTTTGCATGTTTTCAGATATTCTTGGTTGTATTAAATCTTATCTCGGTAAACTTTGTATTAAAGATCTATCTGTCTTTAAGCTTTGTATTGTTTACTATTATAAATGCAAAAGGATCCCATGATTTTGCGATGGTCAGTGTGATTGTATTTTGATCATCTTTATATTGTTGATATTTATAGAGTGGCCTGTGGTACGCCTATGACTTGTTAAAGCTGAATGTATGCTGTCCTTGTGCAGGTCACCTGTATGTTGATTTTTTCTTCTTTGCATATATCAACCATACAGTGAATGATGGGTCTCTCAAGGACAGCATAAT
>JABUQX010068447.1:47500-53822 GCA_015478945.1 Trachelipus rathkii | reverse complement strand
ATAAATACAAAAGTACATATTAATATAATTTTTAAATATTATAAAAAGTTTATAGGTAAAAAAACTAATAAATAATAACATATATTTACTATGTAGATCATAGTAGAAATAGTTGGTCGTAAATAGTTGGAAGAAATCTTTAAAATAAGAATGGTGTGTGATGTATAGTTGTGTGTATGGTAGGATTTTCCAGAAGAGGTTTTGAGCATTTTTGTATATACTATCTTTATGATGTCGTTTTTAAAGGTGAATAAACTAAATTATTTAGAAATATTTTCCATTTCTATTTTCATAATATGCTTTAATTATGTATAGCACTTTTTCTCATAAATAAATAAAAAGAAATTAACAACCACTCCAATATTTATATAGCATATACAATAAATAATATGTATTATTCATATTGTGAGAAAATTCTCGCTTACATTATAAACAACTGGATCTAGATAAAAGATACACTCTCTCACACACCGAGCGGTACCGTATGAGAGTCATTATTTTATACTGCTCAGACTCTATGACACGGGCGCGTGTATTGCATAGTTGGCGTCAAGACCGCTCGCCTCCTATAGACAGATCACTAACCAATACACTCTCAAATAAATTTATAGTATTTGCAAATCTCTCTCGTCGTCCGAGCTCTCCCGGTAAATATTACGAAAGTGTGGCTGGATGCATGTTCCGCGTAAAAACTTAATCGCTCATTTTGTTGAAATTTTGTATATAAAAACCTTTCTGATAGTTCTGATGAGGACCATTTTGTTTTTGTTTAACTGTGTTTAAGCCTGTTTGCCATTACTATACATAAAATTAAGTGAAATAATGCATAAATGGAGTAAAAGTGTAGATTATATTAAATATCCACTCTTGTAAAACTTATCTATAAAACGACAGCTCTATTTTAAAAAAATCTAAGGCCTAAGAATACTCAATTGAATGTGAATTTTAAAATTAAGGATTGCGGTAAAATAATGGTAAACAAGCTTTCAAAAGTTGTCTGCTCCTGAGATTTAATAAAATATCTCTTGTGTTTTAATTTAGCTATATATATTAATATATATATATAATCCATATATATATATAGTATAATTATAATTACTATAATTATAGTTAGATCTCAATCGAGTAAAAGTATTATAGTATATTATTGATATGATGTTTTAATTAGAAGTTAGTACATTTAACTACGTAGTCGTGTAAGATTATACAACTAATTTTATAAAATATTCTTATTATATATTTTTATGGAAATTAAATTGAAAAGAATTCTCTTTATAAATAAAATCCATCTTTGACATATATGTGTGAGTAAATTAATTCTTTCATAAAGATATAAGCTTATAGATAAACTCTGCCTACCCAAAGTTGATTCTTCAGATACGCACTCTAACCTGAGATTTATAATTTATTATTTTATTATATTGCTCCCCCAGTGTTTTTTCAGATAATATAATAATTAATATAATAATAATAATACATATAATAATAATATTAATTAATTAAAATTATAATCTAATATAATTATTTATATAAATATATAATATTATTAGATACAATAAATTAATATATAATAATTATTAATAAATTAGTAAATAAATATGTAATATATTATAATTATAAATATTTATAATTAATAATTAAATATATTAATAATTAAATAATTATATAAAATATATAATTATATATAATAATAATAATAATTAAAATATATATAAGAGAGTTATATATAAATAATAATAATAAATAATATAATTAAATAATTAATAATAATTATAATATATATATTCAGATATTATAATTAATTATCATAATATATATATATATATATATAATATAATATATTTATATATAATATTTAGTTTTATATCTCAAAGTAGAAACAGTTAAATGTGTTATTTAATTTTATTTAGAAGTATAACTAAATATTTTTAAAATATTATTCATGCTTCTCCAATTACTATTCTATGTTGACTTGTCTATGTTGTATTGCTTAAAGTGGCATGAATTGATTCATTGATTATTTAACATTATAGAAGAAATTACGAATCTAGAATTCTTTCCTAAAATTTTCATAAGTATACTGATTAAATAATTTCTTATATTTTTAATTAGGAAATTCTTCAATGAATGAAAAATATTGCATATAATATAATTATATAAAAAATAAGATTATTATGAAAATTGAAATGTTTGATGTTTAAGAATCATCGCCATTAAATAACGCCTTTATTTTTCAATCAATTAAGAATTTTAATTATGGTAATATAGTAAATATGAAATAGCGAAATGTGATGCTGTGTGTGTGTGATAATTTTAAGGTATAAAATCCTTGATATTGTTGCATCGCCACCTACTTAGTTTCATTTTTTGATGTTGACCAAAAGGGCAAGAAACATGTTCTCATTGATTTAAAATAATGCTGTCTGGAAAGCTTTTAAATATTAAGTAACAAGGTATAAATTAAGTATATAGCTTATTATATATATAGTATATAATAATATATATATATATAATGATTAAGGCATATTATTAGTAGTATTATATATATAAGTAGTAGTAAGTAGTAGGAATCACTCTATGATTATATGCGTGTTTTCTGAGAAACATTTCCGTCATGAATTAGAGATAGCTCTATTAACTTATTTTTTTGCTATTTATTTGAATATTTTTAATATTCATTTTGTCATGGCTAAATAAATATTTGATAAATCTATGCACTAAATTCAGTTAACTCATATATAATTTTATAGCCATGTGAACACATCGTTCATAGGACTTATAAACGTGTCCAAATAAAACCTGAAATAATAGTGTAGGGTAGGCTGCCGTGTTATTCTCTATCTACTGTATATTTACTCAGTACTATTCTGCAACCATGATCAGTTTATTAATTTTTAATATATATCTCTGTATATTACTATTTATGTTTTGTGAACCTAGTAGGAGGGTCACAACCTGTTAATTTGATTGCGGACCACCGTTTTGGGTAAGTACCAACTCACGAGCTTCAATAACATATTTGGAATACCGCGCAGCCATGTGGCCCAAGTACGCTTCCATACTTGTCTCAAGGCTTACTTTCTCTCGAGGATTAGGAAGTATATACATGACATGAGGGTTTAGTGAAAAATGGACCTAATATAATATTTTCACACTCCACACTCCCCACTCTTTCTCCGGGAGATATATATGGTCATTACTAACTAGACTATGAAACCCCCGCTCTATTAGGTATTTGTAATATATATATTATTATATAAGTATAATATATGTATTACTATAGCGGGGGTTACCTTTACCGCCCTACCTTACACCTTTATATCAATAGTGAGTAAATGGTAAATTATAAATACTTAGTTACTCACCCTCACCTTATTAGTTTCCACCTTCGTCGGGTATCGAGTCCCTACTCTATAAAGAATTTTTTATTTATATTTTTATTATATTTTTTTTATTTAATTTTTTATATTTTATTTATATAATTATTAATTAATATATATTATTTTTTTATCTTTATATTTTTAACACTATTGTATAATTCATAATATGTACTCCCAGAAATAACCAGGATAGTTTATAGATAGATAGAGATAGGATAGATAGAATTTAATGGTTATTTTTACTTGAGTCTATGAGTTAATTAATATATAATAAGTCTATGAGACTTAATTTAATTAATGTTGCTATTGATGGCAGATGTAGTAGTAGTAGTCGTTGTTGGTGGTTGTTGGACTTGTTTTTAATTGGTTATGGTTGTATATGAAAAATAAAATAAAATAATTATCAGAACAAATAATGCAAATCCTAATGCTATTTAGCTTCACCAAGACAATAATAAGTCATTTTAATAGATCCCTTTAAAAATTATAAACCTTTTGCTTACTTAGTGTAGGAAATTGGTAAATTCCTGTACACCAATTTGTTAACTTTGAAACATCTAAAATCAAAATAAACTCAAGTAACATATCTATAAAAAAATCTCTATTTCAGAGGTATTCCAATAACCACAATTACAACTGTTCCATTAAACTCAATTTTATTTCGTGCAGTGTAGTTCAGATGACAGATTGTTGGTGGATCTACCTAAGCGAACCAATATCTAGTTACAATGTTAATTCAATTTTATGACAAAACCGAAAACTTAAAATATCTCTATAGCAATAGCTAAACATGCAACTCGCGTTACATAGTCTTGTGAGTATACACACAACACACACACACACTACACACACACACACAGCGACCCACACACACACACACACACACACACACACACACACACACCACACACGCACGCACGCAGACTACACAGTCATCTACATCCTAATCAACTTATTAAGTTATAATTTTTACTTAAATTTTTACAACATTATATAAAATATTAATAATTATTTATATTATAACATAATGTCAGATAAAATAAAGCCTCTGTGTTGCGAAACTGTAACTAAAATACTTGTGATCTGCATTCTTTATCAATAAGAAGTTCCTTAATCCTTCTTACATCCAACTGAGTGTGGCACTAAGTTTTCGAAAAAAGGTTGAGAGATAAATAAAGTTAGGCAAGTTAAATAAATATAATATGAAGTATATATAATTTAAAAATAATGGTAATTATATATAATCATTTTAAAAGATTAGGAGACCATTTATTAAAGTTTTTTTCTTTTTAGAAGAAGAACGATCAATTTCCCAAAAATCACCTAAATAATAATTAAGAGAGAAAAAAAAGAAAAAACTATATGAGAACAAGCTCAATAATAAAGTCCATCTTAAAGGGCGATGTTAGAGAGATGACATCGTTTGGCACCCGAGAGTGAGGAGGAAGAGAGAAAGGGGAGAAAAGGAAGGGAGGAAGAGAAAATAGAGAGAATATATAATATATATATATATAATTATATTAATATGATAATTTATATATATAGAGAGAGAGAATACGTATATATATATATATATTATATATATATATGAGTAAAACAGACTAGTACATACGCAAAGGTTTATCTGTGTATGAAGAGGAGAGAGACGAGAGAAGAGAGAGAGAGAGAGAGAGAGAGAGAGAGAGAGAGAGAGAGAGAGAAGAGAGACTGAGGAGAGAAGAGAGAGAGAAGAGAGGAGGAGAGAGAGACAGAGAGAAGAATTTAAGATAAAAAAAAAGGAGGAGAGCGTAATTAGTGTTGTCATTCTAATTCTTCCTGGTCCAGTGATCTAAAAAAAACACACAAACACACCACTACACACACACACACACAACACACACACCACACACACACACACACACGAACACACACACACACACACACACACACACACAAAACTCTAAAAGCCTTGAACTAAGATCAAGAGTGAAAACAAAAAACAATTTTTTAAAAACACAAAAATGAGAAGACAAAACAAGAAAAAAACAAAGGAAAAAATAATTCAAAGCAAAAATAATATCCAATAATCGAATATTTTGAATTTTGATATAATTATTAAGTATAGTCATTTTATATAATGATTTATTTTATAAATGAAAAAAAACGTAAAGAAGAAACTGAAAATATGACACCTATATTATAAAAAATTTTAAACATATGCATACATACATACATACATAAAACTAGTCATTAAAAATTTAAAAAGTATTATAAACAATAATATAAAAAAAAATTCGAAAAATTCATAGTTAATAAATTATCCCCAATAATAAACCAAAAAATTTCTATAATTTTCTCTTGTATTAGCCTCACTCTCCTATCAAATTTTCTAATTTTGTTCAGCTCGTAATCCATTTTAAACATTTTAAATTTATTCAAACATATATAACGTCATATTATAAATTTCTTTGCTTTGATCCATTGTAAGTCATTTTAAACTGAATACTACACACAGGTTTCCCCACGGATTGAGGTGGTTGGCATTTATGCTATTTGTAAATATAATATATATATAACTAAAGTATGATTTATATTTTTTATATATATATATTCAATATATATATAAATATATTGTTGATATATATATAATATATATAATATATATTAATAATAATATAAATATATAGAATATATAAGATATATATATAGTATTATATAATAAAAATACGAGCGACCCGAACAGACCGAAACCGTCAGCGACACGCAACAAGCCAGAACGCAACACCAAAAAAAGCCGTAGCCAAGTTAACAACCCCAGCACAGTGTATTAGATTTATATTATCACAGTATCAAAAATATCATTTTTGTTTTTTTAGCTTCAATCGATACTTCGTAGGGCCTTCCCATGAAACTTTGCCACATCAAAAACTTTTGTTTTTAATAATATATATATATATATATAT
>JABUQX010068447.1:40000-45000 GCA_015478945.1 Trachelipus rathkii | reverse complement strand
TAACAATAGTTCTCAACAGTTAAGTTCCTCAGTGGTTGAAAATAGAACTGGTACAGAAGTGAAAAAAGAGAAGGGACGTCAAAGCTTAAGAAATTGGTGTGTAGTATGGGTTTAAGAAGTGTTTTGTGTTCGTTTGCGACCTCGCGATATTATTATTTTGTGTTTAAAGACTGTATTTAAGAAAGATGAGAAGTTGAATTTTGGCGCCTATTAAAGGTTGGTAAAGTTTGCCGGGCAGTGATAACAAGAAGACAGTGTTTATAGGTGGAAGCAGTCTGTGTTTATTAGAAATATAGGTCGTAAGGGGTGATTTGAGTTTATGGGTTAATTTGGGAAGACCGTAGAAATAAGCAAATTAGTCATGGTGAGTTATGATTATTATGATGGTGGTCTATTAGAGTGTTTGTGTGCAAATAAGTTTAAGATTTTTGTTAAAGTTGTTTTGAGAATTTTTGAGGGGATTGTTATTAAGTTTTGAATAAGTATTGGTATCAGAGAGAATGTTATTGCATTTATTTATGTAATCTATGTGGTCTATTTCTACAATTTAGTTACCATTAGGAGCAAATGAAGTTGGTGAAATTTGTCTCCGAACGCCATCTGTGAGTTACTCTAGAATTCATCACATTTTCCTTTTAATTAATAATGAAATAGGAACAAAAACAATCAACTAATCATACATACATTGGTTTTCCACACGTTCACTTAACACTAAAATAGCTACTTTAACTTCTTATTATCTTAGAGCAATCCGACTTTGTTATCCTGTTAATCTTCTTTCAGAAACCAAATTTCTTTACTCAACCTTTTCCAAACTCAAGTATCCTCCATATTACATAAATCTAGCATACAAAAAAGCAAAGAAAATATTTTATAACAGTAACCCCTCTCCCCCCAAAAAAACAACATCACATATCTTCCAGTACCTTATAACATACGAACATTACAGGTAAGAAAACATCTCCTATGATATATTTGTTTTTGACAAAAAACAACTTATTCCTTTTAAAAAATGTTCAAACCTTGCTAAAACCAAATAACTTACCAAACCCAATGTAGCTTATATAAATATACCATGTTATGACTGCTTCGGATATATATATATATATATAATATATATATATATTATATATATATATATATAATATATATATATATATATATATATATATATAATATAATATATATATATATAATTATATTATATATATAAATTAATATATATACTATATATAATATATATATATAAATATATATATTATTATATATATATATATTATATAATATATATAGCTATATATGGTACCTATATATATATATATTATATTATATAATATATATAATATATATATATACATATATATATATATTGAAGAAAACAATGATCTTCTTCCCAGGAGCAAACTTACCAACATGTTTTAGTATGGCAACATTCAGATGCCCCCATTCCGCTCTTACTGCACACAGAACCTTCCAAAAACAGCATAGAAATAATATTGAAAGAACTTGCGTCTTTGAGAATATTGACCAACATACCACTAGAAGGAAATTAATTGAGTCAATATATATTTATAATACTGGAAATTTCAACAAAGCATTAGGTGATGTAAAACTAGTCAAGATCCAAAATCAATTTTTCTAGATTCATACTACTTGAAGGACATCAAGAAGGAAAATAAAACAACAATAAATTTATTTTGAAATTTTATTATAATTTGTCCTTGTCATAAAATTGTCAGTTCCTAATTTTCACATCTGGAAAATCGGTCATTGGATTTGTCATGGACGAAAGCTAATTAATGAATAAATAAAAATTTTAACTTCTTTTCTAAGAAATTTTCTAATAATTTATAAATTTGTTATTAAATAACATAAATTTAACAATGCTTAGGGTGACTATCCTATATATATATATATATATAATATATATAATATATATTATATATATATATAATATATATATATATATATATAATGTTATATATATATATGAGTGAGGTACAACTATATATTTATATTATACTATATTTATTATACTATATATATTATATATAATATAATATATAGTATATATATTATCATGTCTAAGTATAATATATATACTTCGATAATTGAAAGACGGACAAATAGTTGGTACCCGGTTAACGGGAGCGTCTGTGACGAAAAAAGTAAACTATTCAAAGTGTCACGAGCGACAGTATCGACGGCGATGACAGCTTACACAAAACATGGTAAGACTTCATCGGTGAAGAGGAAAAGAGGGCGTAATCCAAAATTAATAGAGAGGAACCTTCGAGCATTAAAAAAAGATTGTTGGCAAACAACAAAATTATTGCGGCAAAGGTCACAGAAAAACGCAACACCCACCTGAGCAATACCGTTTCGGCAAAAACAGTATGGCAGGAGCTTCACAAATTGAGCATTCATGGAAGGGATGCAATTTCAAAACTCTTTTTAACGGAGGGGAACGCTAGCTGAGATAGAAGTGGTTACACGGTAATAAGATCTGGACAATTGATGATTGGAAGAATGTAGTATGATCTGATGAATCATCGTTTACATTGTTCTAAACGAACGGTTGGGTTTATGTTTGTTGAACACCCTAAAGAAGCCTACGATCAGGTCTGCCTGCTTCCCAAAGTCAAGCGTGGGGGCGGATCCGCTATTATATCGGCCCCATATCGTGATATTCAGCTGATCCTTTTTTTACCATCAATGTCCGGAATACACCGAATGAATATCTCAATATACTAAACAAAGAAGATTCATGCATCTGCCAACATATATATATATAATATATATATATATATATATATATAATATATATATACTATCATACTATATATATATATAATATATATATATATATATATATATTATATAATATTATATAGATATATATATATATATATAGAATACTAATATCTATATATAATATATTATATTATATAAATATAAATAATTATATATATATATATATATATCATATATATATAATATATTTTTATATAATAATATATCTATATATATAAATAGATACTATTATATATAGTATAGGTTAGACGATATAATAATACCAAACATCAGGCTAAATACGATTATTACACCTTTCATGTTGGCAACGCTTCGGTAAATGATGGTGCGACGCTAGATGGCGCATTTCATGTTAAACCCTGTAGGACCTAGGTTATATTTCAGTGTTATTTACACACTTGTTGGCGACGATTTAAAACAAGCGGATGGCGAAATGTGTTACATGTCAGACTTTGAAAGAGGACAAATAGAGCACCCTTGAGGAGAAAAGGAATATTACAACATCTTCCTGGTCATCACAACCGTTCCACCAAATATAATTCGAACAGTTCTGGGGAATTATTGGATAAAGAGTAAGGGCAGATTTCGGCTTTCAACATCTTGAAAACCAATTGGCAGATGTTTTGATACAGCATATGAAACAGCATTCCGGTTTCGAAAACATTCACAAACACTCTACGGATCTATTCCGCGAAGAATTTTGTTTCTAAATGCAAAATAACGAGCTTCAACACCTTTAAAAATACCTAAATCTTTTGTATAGTTCTTCATTTAGGTTTCTCGAATAAAAGATTTAACTACATATGAATGGGGATTGGCTTGAGGTCGATGACAAGAGAAGATGTATATATATATATATATATATATACTATATATATATATATATATAATATAATAATATATATTATATATATAACACACATAATATATATTATATATATATATAATATATATATACTATTATATATATATATATATATATATAAGTATAATATATATATAATATATATATATATATATATTATATATATTTATTATTTATCTATAAATGTATAGGTCGTGTGCGTGACTTCGTTCTAAGGTTTATAAATGCAAGTGATTTGTAAATGGTACATGTAATAATCTAATCGTAGATGAAAAGGCAAGTCAATTAGATGGCAAATTGAATATGCCGCAGGACTTACCGATATAATTATAACATCGCTCATCAAATGTAACTGTCTGATACACAGAGCGAGGAACGTAAACCAAACCACTAATATATAAGTACTAAATAGTAGTTATATTAATGATTTAAGGTCTACTGTATTATTATATTTATATAACCTATATTTATCAAGACTCGTACTTATATAAGGTGTTCTTCATCTATATTTATATACATATAAAACCATTATTTTGTAAGTACCCTTATAATTTAAATTTTTTCACATTCATACAAATGACTTGGGGACAGGTTCGTTGCAGTACAGAAGAGAGGAAAGCGGGTAGTATATATATATATTATATAGAGACGAGAGAGGGCAGAACGAAGAGGAGATATTGTTATGGCTCGAGCTCTTTTGGTGTTGTTCTTCGGGCATGTGAAGGTAGCGAATTAAATTTAATACTTAAAAAAAAACGGATGTAGTAAGAAATTAAAGGAGATATCGATTTTACCCATCTTTGAATAAATTGATAGGAGTTACTTTTTCTTTTTATCAGGAAAAAATGCGTATTTGCCTATAATAATATAATGAAGGGATAAACATTAGAATTACAAGTTTCAGAATACATAAATAAAATAGATAAATAAATAACTAATTATTATAATTATTGACTATAGTCTAATTCAAATCATTATAAATATTAACTATTTATTATAATTAGTTCATAATTATATATTTGAATAATTTACACTTTGGAATAAGAAATATAAAAATAATAAATTACCCAAGGAGGAGATAGATGTACTGATACAAAGAACCATAATAAATATTATTAGAGGTGATAAAATAGAATAGAATCGTAATATACCATCCTATAATTAAAGTGAAAATAATAAATAATTAATCAATTAATTAATCAACCAATAAAAGTATAATAAAAAAAATATTTATAAATATAATAGATTTATGTTAAAAATTAATATGTATGAAATAATAATAGTATTATTAACACCTAAAGATAATAATCATAATAATATG
>JABUQX010068447.1:0-35000 GCA_015478945.1 Trachelipus rathkii | reverse complement strand
ATATAATATATAATATATATATATATATATATATATATATATTATATATATATATGTTATAATATAATAATATATATATATAATATATATGATATATATATATATAGGTATAATATTATATTTATATATTATAGTATTAATAGTATATAATATATATATATATATATTATATTAAGTGATGGGACGATTATCGTAATCGGGCATAGGAAGCGAGGAATCGGTTGTTTTTCAGGAATCGGGAATCGGAAATCGTAATCGGAAATCGAAAATCGGGAATGTTTACAAGAAAATGGACTAGAATCAGTAGAAAATAATTTTTATTCAAATCTTTATGATTTATCAAAGACAAATATTTCGAAGCCTGCCGTATTGATTTTTAATTTCAGGTCTTCCTGAATTGAATAGCTGGGAGACTTAAGAAAAACTGGATTGAGCGGCGCATCTTTAAAGCGTAAGAGACACTAAGATTATCATGATATAAGGGGATTTTCAGACAGGCAAAAGACAATTTGGCAATGTTTCGATTAGGTCATGGTAGGGTTATGGTAATATGGTATTGATAATATAATATGTTACCCCTCTGAACTCGTAAGTTGAGCAGTGAAATATTTAGCGCTATGGTAAGGGCTAATGTGGAATTAAGTTGGAAGCTGATTGGAAAAGAGTATAATAGGGTCTTTAAAAAAAAGTATATCTAAACCTTTTTTTATATAGGATTACTGTGTTAGAATTGTAAAAGGAACGGAAGAAGAGGGTACGCTCTATAGCACATGACCATAATTACTCTAATATAATGATTAATTATGTCTTCAAAAATTTATTAATGGAAGTTTCATATTTCCTGTCTAATATTTTTAAAAATTTTATATCATGTTTAATAGTAATTGAGACAAATCGCTGAATCATACTATAATATTTGGCTGTCAGGAAGTTACACTATATTTCAGAGATTCCAATAGTAAATCAATTACCTTTCTTTATATAATTAATCTACTTCTTTATTACATACTATGATTCTTTTACATATTGAATGCTATTAATTATATTTGAATCCTATTAATGAGAAGAATCGGTGGAAAAAAGAATATATCCATGCACAAACAAGCACCCCGGATCCTTTCACATAATAGGTACGATTTTTCCAATAATGAAGAATATCAAAACCAGATATTGAAAAAGATTGATGACGAACAGCACAGAGTTATAATTCGAAGGATATACAGAAACCAAGGAGAAATGTGAAATAGCCAGAGTTGAGAACATTTGAGCTGTATCAAAAGACGCATAGATGTGAAGAAGAAAGAGCGGCTCTCTGTGTACAGATGAGATATGCGAAGAGAGTGGATCAGACAAAACCGATGTTGACATGGCTTGAGGAAACAATGGTAAAGTTCTTGAAAAATTCGTAAAAATCTTAAAAATTTTGTTTTCTGTAAAAATTTATTGGAGCCACAAGGAAATCAATGGCATCGGCAATTAATAATCCCAAATATATGAAAAGAAACGGGAGAATTGCAATTTTTTTTTTTATAATAATTTCATCCAAATGAATAAATTATAAAACAATGAAAAGCTCCATGAACTATACTCAGTGCAGAAATTGAGGACTTGGGTATAACAGTATCAGCATGCGAATAAATATACAAAAAGGGAGCAGAAAGTAGTAAGCACCTAAATTAATAATAGACTAGATATCATAGAACAGAATGTACGTATTAGCGGTAAGGTAAGACTGTGTTTGTCGCTTACATCAGTCATCCGTGCTTGTTATTCCTACGCCTCTCTCAATAAATTCTCACTTGCTCATTAAGAGAAGAAATTTATGGGGCCCGAAATAGCCTTAAATAAACTTTCAAACTTATATTAAGATATAAGTGGTAGCGTTAAACTATTTTTCTTAAAAGGGCGAGACTGGATGTGCGCGAACAGGAAGGCATCGTTATTAGATCATCAATACGACACATCTGAAAGCGAAGGAAAACCAGTTTTACTAACTACTTTAAACCAATTTCAGTTATGAAGCCATATACTAAGGAATACATGATATAATAATATTAGGTATTCATCAATCGGCTAAAATCATCCCATAATATGAAAATGATTTTATCTAAGCTTTTTATTTTTATGTTAAAAGAGTCAGAAAATAATAAGAACTATTTGATATTGGACTATTATGCGGTCGTATATACTATATTAAGTTTATCAGATGGGAATAAATTTATATTCTTAGTGTAAAAAAATTAATGATTTCAGCATTATTACTTATGTTATTTAAGAATTCATGTGCTATTATATATATAGGACTACCTATCTATTTGATTCTAATATTTTTTTGTGATATTAATGTTCTTTGAGGTATTAAGTGATATATTTATATTATGGTGTTTGGGATTAAGGAATTTTGTTTTTAAAAAAGTGGAAGATTCTCTTAAGCAATGGATGTGCGAAGATATGCGCTGTGTCGGTGTGTATAGAATTGGTGAGAGGGAAAACAGTTTCCCACTACTTTAAACCGAATTTTCAGATTTTTTACTTCAACTTCTAATTATTCAAGCAGTCTGAATGCTTAGGCCAAAAGTGAATACTGTAAGTAATATATATGGATTTATTTGAAGCTTTCTTTTATAATGAAAATGTCTCCTGCTTTTCCTAACGGCCGAAAATTTACAGAGAAAAAGACTTTAAAAACGAGAGCAACAGAAAATTTTATCCACAAGAATAGTCGCAAAAAATAGATCCAGTAATAGGTTATAAAATAAAAAAATAATAATTTGTACGCCATGATTACTATTAAAAAGTTCATTACAGTACTTAGGCTATTCATTTAAATATGAAAAATACTATATAACCATCCTAATAACAATATTTCCAAACACTAAACACTATTTCATTTAGAAAATTTGCCGTACTCATCCTCAGCCTTTTTCACTTAAAATAATAATAATAATAATATACTCAAAAATTACTATTCAGATATATATATAAAATTATATTAAATAATTGTGAAAATTAATTATCATAAATGACTTAATACTAGTTACACCTATCAATTAATTTCCATAATTGAGTTTTCGAAAGTGAAAGACTCTCAGAATTGGAGGGGATCAACAATTATTTAGTATTCTTCACTCTACAAATTAATATTCTCCAGGGAAATGAAAATTGGAGGCTAAAATCTAAGAAATAGCATAAAATAATAAAGTAACATTAATAATGAATAATTAAATAATAGTGTTAATAATGTTTTTAATGCTAACACTTCAAATAATTATAAATAATTTGTAATCAATATGAATATATATTAAAACAGTAATGGTGTCAAACAGGATAAATAATTTATAATAATAATTAATTAATGCAATTAATGAATAATAATCTATAATCTAATAATAGATAAAAATTAATATAATATTAATGAAATAGGAGTAATATTATAATATTTTAATAATAATAGTTATTAAATAATAAAATCACTAACGTAACAAAATAAAAAAAGTCAGAAAGAAAATAATAAACACAATCTTAATAAATTAATTAGTTAAAGTACTTAAATCTGATATATGATATAGATATTATTATTAAGATAAATAATATAAATTTAAGTAATTATTATTATAATTACATAATAAATTAAGAATTTGTGCATATAGTAAAATAAATAATATATAAAAAAAATAATAGAGTAATAATTAACTAATATATATATTATATTCAATATTTATATGCTAAAAATAAATGAATAAATAAAATAATATGATTTTATTTCGAACATTACGTCACCTCTATAATGACCATAATTCATCCCATATAACAATTAATTATAATACTCTCCGAAATTTTTCCAATAATACTTCCTTAAAATATTCATAATAGTTGAGTTTATACAAGAAAAAATTCTATAAATACGGCGAGCCTAATACAATATTTTCTTAGTCCATATGATGATAGCTACCTTATATAATTGAAATAATTATTATAGACTCTTCGTATTTTCCGCTAAATAATAATAATTTGTTCATTTTTTAAACTGTAAAAAATTTATTTTCTAATATTCTAAATACCAGCCATTAATTTTAGATTTCACTTATTTTTTTTTTTAGTAAAATTTAGTAGGTATTTACACTATATATACTTCCCGCCAATTTATGCTATCTATTATAACGACTATATAATGCCAATAGTAAATTTCGTTCGATAAATATTAAATTAAAAAGACTTAGTGAAATAAGATATAAAAGATTTGTTTACGAATAAATTATAGATTTAAAATGCATATTTTTGTAGTTTATTCCAAGTACTGCACAATAAAACTGTATAAAAAATAAATAGATATTATAAATTGAAGTAAAAAAATTTCATAACATACACTCGATTTAATGAATATATATTATATATGATATATATATATATATATATATTATATATATATTATATTATTATATATATATTAGTATATATATATAATATAATTAATTATATATGTAAATATTTTCTTAATATACTTCTCCAACAGTAAATAATTCTATTTTCATACTACAGCATACGATTTTGGTATTTGTGTCTCTAAGAAACGGAGTAGGATCAAAAAAAATTATTTGTTCACATATTCGCAGAAGTAAAAAGTAGCGTTATTTAAATAGATATGTTTTCTAGGGTCTCGCATAAATGATATTTTTTATTTTTTTTTATTTTTTTTTTTATTATTTTTTTTTTTTATATATTACTACTATATGATATAGAGTGCTGTCCTCTCTCTATATTATTCTTTTTTTATTACTTTATTTGTAATAAGCTGCTCTCTCTCTCTCTCTCGCAATTGTTATGTGGGGCTCGAGCCCCCAGCGGGAAGAGGCAACAGTGGTGGTACTGATTTTCCCCTATGTATCCCAGCACGGGGAGGTGGCCGAAGCAGGGATACTCTTCCTCCGCAGGAACACCCAAGATACAAAGAAGTCCCCGTGTGGGTTCCGGAACCCTGTCCCACCTTAGCTCGTCTCTTTTGAAGGGCGAGGCTCTACATTATGTCCTACTTCGTAGGTTCCGCACACGTGCTTTAAGGCACGAGAAGTCACCCCGGTTTCACATCCTCGGCCTCATCCCGCCCGTGCAATCTGTGCTTCATATCCGCCTGTTGGGGTATCCTTCCCTCTCATTCTCATGGTTCCTTTATCGTGCCCAAAATTTCTGGTAGCCATCGCGATTCATTCCCAATACTATGTATTCTTTTTCTTTTCTGTCTGGCTATAGTCCATATTCTCGTTAGGTTCTCTTAGGTCCTGCATTCTAGTGATTTTATTCTTCTAACTTTTTTCTTATTTTCTCATAATTTTTTTTTCTTCCCCACATATCCAGTACTCTCCAGTTTAATACAAATTTTCCTTTTAATTTCCTTATACTGACACTCTCATATATAAGGCTACCTTGGTCTGGAAACTCTTTAATTTTTTTACTGTCATATCCTCCACGGCTCCTATTCCGTCCGGTTTTTCTCCGTGTGCTACTCTTTCCAAATCATAGGGTTCTCTGATTATAGGTCCACTACTTCTCCTGTTACCCGACTTGATTATCTACTCTCCTCTATTCTATCTCTGTGTTATGGTTCCTTTGTATTTTACTATACGCTCTCGATTATTCAAGTGACTCAATAGCTATCCGAGGTTTTCAAGTTATAATATATATATAGATATAATATATAATTAATATCTGTTAAAATCACTTTTTATAACCCCTATTATTGATGTGCTTTTATCTTTTATTCATAATGTTATGAAGCGAACGATAAGCTAGACCTAAGGAAACGTTTTCATTACCTTAATCCATATTTTCCATATTACGCGCTAACTCTATAATTTCTACTTCCGTCCTAACGGTCGCTTCTCCTCGTTGGCAGTTGCTAAAAACTATTTCCTTCCGAGATAATTGCAGGATACCATACCTTCACTCATCTATCTATCCTGCTACTATCATAGTATTTCGAGGTGTCACTTATCAACATTGAGATCATTTCATCTTCACCAATACTTTCATCATTATCCCACTATCTTACTATTCTATCCAATGTAATTTTATAATTTACACTGTCTACTGTATCGTTTACTATATTACACTTACATACCCTAGTTACCTCCAATCATCCTCTTATAGTATAAACAATACATCCACTACACCTCGAATACGATCATCCCCCGTTACAGTATCCTACATGTCAAACAGATACTAGTACCTAGCATATTGCTCAATTATTAATATTTCATCTATCTTGCCAAATTCATATATATTAATTTTTATATATATATAAATATTACCAGTCTCTCTCCTCACTTTCCTTATCACCACGTTTAAATATAATAAAAATTAAACATAATAATAAAAATAGTTATCATTCATTGCTGTATATATTAGAATATATATAAATATAAAGAACAGAACAGTTGAGATATATTAAACTCTCTCTGCGGATGCATATTCGTACTTTCTCTGCTTTTCCCTTTTCAAATGAAGTCTTCCCTCATCTCTACAGTTCTTCAGCCAACAGTACAATTATCTAAATACAATAAAATATAAATAAATATAATCAACTATACAAATATTACTAATCATAATATGGATTTTTTATTATTTTATCAGTCACCAATTCTTCATATTTAATGAATCATTTTTTTTAAAAAACATCCCATGCAATCTTTCTATCATTACTACACATCATCCCTCTCCAACATACACACACTCTACACCACAAGAGCTATTTGCTCAGACTTTAGGCAGCGAGGATAATCAATAATGTATACATTTTGCAGGTCGATGAATACGCTACTATACTTAAGATATAATACTCTTTGGGCTCAAATTCCAGTATCTTCTCCGAAACCATTCTTAAGTAGTGAATAAGATAGGTCCGTCGTTTACCTCTTTTTTCACTATTCATATAATAACTCTATAGTTTAATCATTCTCTATCTATCCGAGTCTCGGCTCTACCTTTTCTCTCACACTTACACTCTCTCTCCTAATTAATTCTTTTTATATAACGTATATTAATATTATGGCTATCAGTTATATAGTAATTACTTTTCACCGAATATATTGGTATATTTTATATGGAAAATGGTTGTTTTGATTTATTCCACTTTATAGATAAGGTTAATTTTGATTTTTAACTCTCAAATAAGCATATAGCATAAAGGTTTGCCTAGACGTTCTTCAAAACAGTATTGTATTACAGAAGAAGCTTATCAAATCAGAAATAATTAAAGTTTAAATTCCATGTTAAACTTATAACTGTAAACTACATACATAAGTAACCTTTTATAAACTTCTTAAAGACTTGCTTGTAAGTAATTTATCTTTTATATTTATAATTTTTCACTTTTGAATTATGTTTATATATAAATAATTAAAGATTAAAAAACAGAATCTAGTCTACCTATATAATTAAGCGTTTGTTTATTTGTTTCCTCTAGTATATAAATCGTTAACATAGTGGGAAAAGTATAAAAAATACCTTATAATTATTTCATTTCTTATAATTGTTATTCTCCATCTGACAATATTATTCGGAGAGAAATGCCGGTTATCCGAATGATCACTACGGTAAATATCGTGATGATAATAATATATCGTAAATTCGGTATATAATCTGAGTAATAATCTATATCTATATAATCTGAGCAATATTTTGACTGGTATATAGCGGTATACTAAATCTATTTAGGTCAATCTCGGTCATGGCACAATTTTAGACATATCGTGGTATACCATTATCAGTACTATATTATATATATAATAATTACACTATTATATCATATATATATATATATAATTATTAATTATATATATATATATATATTATATTACTAAAAGTAGAATAAACAGTATTTATATAATAAAATAAAATAAAAAACCTTTGAAAATAAACACTATAAGACTAGAACCTCAAGAGAAATATAACAAAAACACTAAAATGATAGAAAAACAATTAAACTTGTGTCAATTGAAAAATATAATAAACATTAAATGTTTACAGGTCAGCTATTCAGATATAAGTGGAGCAGGAGTAATAGGATAGATGGTGTTCCCCAATCATAATTTACGCTATATATACAGTTTATAATTATTATATATATAATATTATAACATCGTTTGTTGAAAATATCGCCTAATTGATAGGGAACAGAGATGAAGATAGAGAGAGAATGATAGAATCACTGAAGCGACTACCACGGCACTAATATGCAGTAATGACGATAGAATCGCATCACAAGAATGAATAGATGAGTATTCAGATGAGATAAGAGAAGTAGAAGAGTGAAGAGAATAATATAGGATAGGTGAGAGTGAAGAGAGTTAGAGAGAGAGAGAGAGAGCTTGAACTAGATGAGGGGAGAGGCCGAGGAAGGGGAGAGGGAGGAAAAAGGTAGAGGAGGATTAAAGTGCATCACATTTTTTTCACATCTCTTCTCTCTCATTAGGTCACCTGTCACGTCTGACTTTAAATAAAATCACAACAAACACACATCAATATATACATAACACACCACACTGATTAATATATAATTTATATATTATATATATATACTAGCTATTATATATATATATATATATAGTATTATATATATATTATATATGTGGTGTGTATATATATATATATATATATATAATGTGTATATATATAATATATATATTATATATATATCTATATATTATACTATCTATTATATTAATATTATATTGGAACAAATAAAAACACAAACAAACAAACATACATACATACATACATACCAAACAATTACATGCATACATACACACATATATATATATATAATATAATACTGTGTAGTATATATATATATATATATATATATATAATATTATATAACTATATATATATATATATGTATATTATATTAATATATATATACTCCCAATAATGTGTAGTGTATTGTGCCTAATGAAGTATATTTACTTTTATATATATATATATTAAGAACATAGTACTATATATATAGTATATATATATATATATAATATATATATATATATAATACTATATACGTATATATATAATTTATATATTATTATATATAAAATGTGATAATTCATGACTAACTTTCTAATTAACTATAACTAACTAACAAACTAATTATATATACTATATATTAATATATTATTTATATGTTTATCAAACTGATTAATAAAAATATTTTTAAACAAAGATTTTTTTTTTTTTAGGGGAGACTATCGAAGCCTTGGTAATACGAGGTAGGCGAAGTCTCCTACTCATATCGTATATATTCACAACTAAGTAAAGCCAGTAGAACCCCTTACTTATTCACTTATCAGGGTTATCATTAGTCTTTGAGGGTTTCTCAACCTCTATAATGGGTGTGGATATCCCTATTTAAGTTATAAAAAAATATAATAAATAGAAAAAAATATAAAATTAGCATATTTCCTGAAAGGAGAGGGATTTCGAATCGTTATATAATCTATTCATCGGCATTATACAATTTCCTATATATATATGATATATTATAATATAATGACTACCCATGATCGAGATGACATGATAAAAAAAGATATTTTTTATAGGTACTAAATTGTAGAGCACTATTAGTGTTGTCGATATTACTCTTTATCTATTTTTTTCTTACTTATTATTATTATTTTCAAGCTCTAATGACTTCTTCTACTCTTCATATTCTTGGAGGCAAAGTGTCTTCGTTGTCATCTGTAGGCATTTAAAGTGATAGGGTTCAATTAATGGAAGTCTTTGAGAGGAGATTTCTTTTGGTGTGGTGTAGCAAGGCGCTTCAGAGACGAGTCTAACGATAGCCTTGATTCTAGCAGGCGTAAAAGGGAGTTCGAAATTAATAGCAGGGAGGCTCCAACATTTTAAAATTCCCCGTTCGACTCATTTATTTTAAAATTAAGCGGGTCTGGCTCCACCCAAGAAATTGCATGCTGGCTTCACCCTGGCTGCCAGGACAACCAAGCCAGCATAAGCTATAATAGGCAGAATAGCAGACGAGATAACATTTTTATAAAGAAGAAACAGTAATGCTAGCTCGGAGGGTGCTAATATGGTAAAGTATTGGAATGTCCACTTATATCGTTACTATTGCTAGGAAACACGCCTATCATGGAAGGAAGGATTACTGTTCGATGACCATTTCTTCTTACATAAGTTCCAGGCCATAAGTAATACCCTCCATGTGACAGAATCGAGTACAAAGCATCCCGTCATCATGTGCATACTAAACGAAGTTACGTATGTTTATTTCATGAGCTGTGAAGCGCAGAGGGGAAGAGAGAGAGAAAACGGGTAGCGCGAGATGAGGAATAAGCGACGGGAGGCAGGGAGAGGGAGAAAGGAAGGGAGGGAGGGAGAGGGGAGAAGGATGAAACACACCGGAATCTTCTAAAGTGTAAAGTGGAAGTGGAAGCAAATGTTTTAAAGAGTTCAGATTCTGCACAAGGTAAGACGACTGCGGTGGATCCGTCAGGAGATATACTCCTGCTGTCTTCTTTTGTATATTCATGGATGACTGAACTTTTGATTGCTTTAGGTTTTAATATTAGATATTATATATATATATAATATTATATATATATATAATATATATTATAATATATATATAGTAATATATAGATTATATATATAATGTATATTATATATATATATATATTATATATATAATATGGTATCGCAGGAAAAAGATTGTAAATTCTATCGAGGGTGGATAAAGTGTTGAACATCACATTTGGTCAGGGGTTTGAAGGGTGAGGAGTATCTTTACGCGAAAGAAATCTGTATTCCATAGAAACTGGAGGTTTTCCGGTAAAGCCGATTGAGGTTATTTTTGAGCTCCAAAAAAGTTATCGGTAGTCAGGTGCAAAGTCAAGGCTACATCCCGCTATCGACATCGACTGATAACAGGATATTGAAGCTGTATGGACCGTTTGGAAATCTGATTAAAGGAAGGTCTGCCAGACAGAAAACATCCCATAAGAAAACATCCCATAAGAAAACATCCCATAAGAAAACATCCCATAAGAAAACATCCCATAAGAAAACATCCCATAAGAAAACATCCCATAAGAGAACATCTAATGGGAAAAGATTAAAAGTGGTTTAAATGGCAAAGTAAAAGGACCATTCAGAAACAACGACTCGACCCATATATAATCCCCCCCAGGCATGTGTGCAAAGTAAGAATTTAAACGAACAATTTTCAAGAGGAGTAAGAAGTAATACAGAAACAAAGCGAAACTAAAAGGAAGGGTGTGAAAAACAGTATACAAAGATGATAAGAGGAAAGATCAAAAAGAACAAAATTGTTTAAAAGTTTAACAAAAGAAAAATATTTAAATTTTAATTCTCTTAATATTTTATCAGATCGCTAGTATGGTCTTTGTAAGGAACTCTCGATTGATCTTTATATTCCGTATAACTTTTGGATCCTCTGTTGTTACTAATTTCATTAAATCTTTGCTATTGAGTCAGACAACAAAAGCTTTTGATAAAGTCTATTGTAAAGCATTTATTTACAGATATTCTTCTTTAGAACTCTATTCTTTACTCCGATATCCTTTCCCATCGTTCTTCATCAGTCGTTGAAGACGAACACATCTGATCATGATCATTTAGATCTATTAATTGTTGAGTTCCTCAGGGCTTTATATTGCCCCTTCTCTTTCTAATGTTCATTAATGACCTATTTGTCATTTCACATTCAATGTACTTGTATGACGGTAACACCAACTTTCATTTTGAAAAATAATCCAAGAAAGAGAATATCCGATTCAAGAAAGACTTCTTATTTTTCTTGTTTAATAGGTTTTCAGTGCCTGAAAAACTCATTTTCCTTATACTTACATTTTCTTTGTAAACATGCAACTTAAACCTTTCTTATTACTCTTTTGTTTTGTTTTTCGTTATTTTTGAAGGATCATATTTTTCTCACTAAATAGTCTTTCATGTGATTAGACGTTCTTTGGCATCTTAAAAATTTTACACCACCCTTGTTGTTTGCATGAGATCAACCAATGATATATTTCCCTATCTTTCTAGTCTTAGGGATTATGGGGAGACTTTTATGGTTACACTTGACATATCCGGTGTTTTTGATTGGATCAGAGCGCGTCTCTGTTTAAGTTCCTTCCCTTTATATTTTCTCCATCATTATGATCTTTCATGTCTAGTTTTCCTCAAATCGTTGCCAATCTTCCATCCCTGTAAGTTGTAGTGTTCCACAGGGTTTTCTGTTTTATCTCCTACTCTATTCCTACTTTTTGTTAACGGTCTCCTCAGCTGCTTTTATAATTCTATTCATTCTCATACAGATGATAACAATTCATTCTTTCACTTATTTTAATTCTTCTCCCTCTTTTGCAATTACAGTTACTTCTCGTCTTCAGCTTTCGCTTGATTTCTGGCTGATCTGGATAGAATTGCTAGGGGGTGTAGCCTCATCCTAGTAAGTTTCAACTCTTTAAAACTCAACTTCTGCATATCTTTCTCTCAAATACACCTCCCAGTTTTTCTATCTCTTTCTACCACCTCACCTATTGGCAAACATTCTCGATCTCAAAATAAAAAATAGATTATCTTGGAAGCTTCATATCGCAATAGTTGCTAAAGTGTCTTCAAAGAAGCTGGTTGATCTGTTCAGGTTACGAGAATTCATTGCAACCTCATAGTTATCCCAGTTGCATAAGGGTTGTATTCATCTCTGTATGAAGTACTGTTTACACATCGGCATCTTTTGATAGGATTGAGACTAGAACTAATAAACTGCTTACTTTATAACTCTATTGGTCTCTTATCTCTCTTTTTTATAGGTACTGCAATGGTAAGTACTCGAGGGAGTTGACCCTTAGCCTTCCACCACCGGTGCCACGCACTCTTAGCACAAATTTTGTTTGGAGATCTTCAACACTATTCGTTTTCTTTGCGGTACCTTATTTGCAACTGTATCTGTACTGTGGAATTTTTTGCCATTATTTGTTTTTCCTTCTGTAGTTAGCCTTTCTCGCTTCAAAGATGACGTATGGGCTCACCTGATAGGTTTGCGTTAGTTTGGGCATATGAGGGGGTTTCTTTTGTCCTTTTCTTATTTTATGTTTTATATGTTCCGAGAACTTTCTTCGAAATGTCAATTTTGTTGTTCTTATAAGTGTTTAGTTAAATGTAATATATTTTATCTAATTTCATTCCATTTTAATTAATCAGAATCACCATCTCAAAAGTTTTCTCTTTCTTTTTTAATGTTGCTTCTTTTTATTATCAATTGCTCTTTCTTCTTTTAGTTATCCATTTCTCTTTCTAATTTAATGTTTCTTCTTTGGGCTATCTATTTCTCTTTTTTTTTTAATTGTTTCTTTCTTTTTATTATCTATTCCCTTTTCTTCTCCTTCTTTTTTAATGTTGGTTCTTTTTAACATCTCTTGCTCTTTATTATTTTGGTTATCTATTTCTCTTTCTTCTTTTTTTAATCTCTTTTTCTTTCTTCTTTTATCATTGCTTTTTTCTTTTTATTATCTATTCCTTTTTCTTCTCTTTCTTTTTTATATTCTTCTATTTATTATCTCTTGTTTTCTTTTCTTTTTGTTATCTATTTCTCTTTCTTCTTTTTTTCAGTATCTAGTGTTCCTAATTTTTTGTTCTATTACTTTATCTTTTTTGAAAATATTTTTTCTATTTTTCTATTATCTATTCTTGTTCCTTCTCTTTCTTTTTAATGTTTCTTGTTATCTATTATATTTCTTCTTTCTGTTTTAACTGTTAACTTTTGATTATCCATTATTTATTCTTTATTTTTCCATCTCCTTCACTATCTCTTTCTCCTCCTTATCTAATTTTGCACATTATCACATATCGTTATTCCTTCATTCTCTCTATTGTTTTAGTTTTCTTCCTTTTATTATATATTTCTCTTTCTTCTTTAACGTTTCTTCTTTTATTATCTATTTTTCTTTCTTATGTTTCTTCTTTTATAATTTATCTATTTCTCTTTCTTCTCTTCTTTAAAATTTCTTCTTTTATTATATATTTCTCTTTCTTCTCTTCTTTTATTATCAATTCCTTTTTCGTCTTCTTTTATTTCTCTTATCTATTTCTCTTTCTTCTCTTTCTCCTTTCTACTATATTATTTCTTATTGTTCAATATTACTCGTTAATTTTTTTTTATTTCTTCTTACTTTTTATCTATTATTTTAACTTCACTTTGTTAATGTTTCTTATTACTATCTATTCTTCTTTCTTCTCTTTCTTTTTTAATATTGGCTCCTTTTTCTTTTCTTTCTTTTTATAGTTTCTTCTTCTTTTCACTATCTATTGATTCTTTTCTTCCTTTATTATAGTTTCTTTTCACTATCTATTATTTATTCTCTTTCTTCTCAATGTTTCTTCTTTTTACTCTTAAATGTTCTTTATTTTCCTTCTTCTTCATTTTTTTTATTTATCTAATTTTGTTCATTATCAAAAAAAGATCTTGCTTCATTTTCTTTCTCTTTCTATTCTTACTTCTTCATTATCTACTTTTGTTATTTTCTTTTTTATGCTGATTTTCTTTGTTTTTTTTTTATTTTTTTTTTCTTAATATAATAATAATAATAATAATAATAATAATAATAATAATAATAATAATAATAATAATAATAATAATAATAATAATAATAATAATAAAAATAATAAGTTAATATTAATATAATAATAATTGTAATAATAAATAGTAATGATAATATAGATAATAATAATAATAAAATAATAATAATAATAATCAAGATAAGAAAAACAACTTGATAATTAAAATAATATTTATATAATATTAATAATAAATAAATATTAAAATTAACAAATTAATATATTAATAATAATAATAAAAAAATATAATAATAATATTTAAATAACAATAATTAATAACATATAATAATAATATGATATATAATGTGAAAAGTAGTTAATGCTAAATATAATTGATAAAAATAATAAATGAAAAAACTATAAAAAAATTATGAGCGGTTAGTCACAACAATAATATAATAATATAATCGAATAATAAAATAATAATTAATATAATAATAATAATAATAATAATAATAATAATAAATAATAATAATAATAATAATAAAAGTTTCACTTTTACTTCCATGACCCGAAATATTTTCTCTACCTTCGATTTACATTTAAAATTCTTGTAACTATTTTCGAAAATAATTTACAAGGAAAGTATAAGGCATATTTATTTATTTATTTATTTATTTATTTCATTTTATTTTATTATTTTCGTTAGATAATTATTAATTAAATCTTTATTATTAATTATATGTATTCTATATTATATTATATTAAAATTATATTTTAAAATATATATATACCAAATTGTTAATACCATTATTTCTATTTATATTAATTTCATTGCATTGTATTGTTTTGTCTGTATTTTATAGTATTATTATTATATTATATTATATTAATATTATATCATATTATTTTATATTTATTTTGTCTCTCTTTTGCATATTTTCAAAACCTCTTCATTATTATTAAAAAGGAAAAATCGGTTATATATTATAATTAATTATATGTATATTATATTATAATATATATAATATATTATATTATAGTATTATAATATTATATTATTATTATACTATTTATATCTATATAATATATTATATTTATAGTATATTATATATTTATATATATTTAATATTTACATTGTTCTGATAATTCTTAGTTTATATCATTTATTTATTTGTTATTTGTGTAAAAAATATATATATTATTTATTATTATTTATTTATTTATTATTATATTTATTTATTTATTAGTTTTATTTTATTTATGTTAGTTTTTATTTATTTATTATTATTATCTATTTATTTTATTTCAATACTTTCACTGATCGTTTATTCCATTAAACACTCCTGCTAGACAACTCCTTAAAGAATAAAGAATATTGAGAATAAAATGCAAATTAATTAAGAATATCTTATTAAGAAGATAAAAGTTAAACATATATTAAAAAACTAAAAGGCATGAGTAAAAATGCTGAAATAATAATAATAATAATAATAATAATAAATAATAATTTATAAGTAATAATAATAATAATAATAATAATAAATTAATAATATAATAATAAAATATTATAATAGATAATAAATAATATAATATATAAAATATAAAAATAGTAATTAATTTAATAATAACTGTCACTGAGTTAATAGTAGTACGCTACATATACTGGTTACCGACGGAAGATTGTCTTCGATAGGGCATTCATCAACATTACGCAACAATCCTAAGATTATAATCTCTTGCACATTTTCCACATGACCATGTCAATCCAACCATTGGTAATTTTCCAAACACTTCACAAATGTTCACCAAGGTCGTGTGAAGTTCAGAAACTCAAAATTGCGGAGGCCTTTTATATCAAAACCCTGGTAGACCAAATATTAACATTAAAAATTTAACGTTCATTATCAGTTAAACTTAATCAATTATTGATTTTAATTATAGTATAATAATCAAATGTAAGAACAAACTTCATTCGATTACAAAAAAAAACTTTCCTCTGAAGATGTCTTCAAGTACAGAGACGAAAGCGTCAGGAATCTAGTTTAATATGTTATTATACTATCTTGTTAATCTTGAAAAAATTATATGAATTGTAAAAACATACAGAATATCTAATGTTTATTACCTGGAAGTAATCCAAAAAATTTGGACATTAGTTTATTTCGCCGAGATACTTTCATTTTCTTACAAATTAACACTATTCGACGTAGTTTTTTAATAGAACTAAATGTAACAAATGTGTGAAACCTTTATATAATTACTTTTCTTTACATAAAAATACTATCGACTATATCTTTTATCTTTTTCTTATTTATAGGTATATGAATATATAATATATATATATATATTAGATATATTAATATATAATATATTATATATATATATATATATAATATATATATTATATATATATATATTATATTAATTATATATATAAGTATATATTACATTATATATTATAATATAATATATTATAATATATATAATATATTAATATAATATTATATATAATATATATATATATATAAATTGAATTTGATATTTATATATTTTTATTGATCCTTTATTTCCGGGCAGAATAAAAATTAGTTAGAATGGTTGTTTAAATGCACTTCAGAATATATATTTACTACGCATAAGATTTGGCCTTCTTCATGATTATAGAAAAGAAGAATTAATTTTTTTTTAAATTTACGAATACCGTAGGGTGAGATACACGTTGCCCCATGAATGGAAGGGGATATCGGTATCTCAACCTTACTGTTATTCGTTAATTTAAAAAAAACAAAAAAAACACAGTATGAGCGTCAAATTCGCTCTATAAACTATTACGCTTAGATACATCAAGTTAAACTGAAATAAATGCCTAGCTTACTTATTTCAATAAGCTTAGATTTGAAGTCCAAAAAAAATAGATATCAAATTTTTTTTGTACTTTTTTTAAATATTAAGTAAATTATATATTTCGATATTTAATATAAAAGAAAAGTTTGTAATGTCTTTTTCTGTTTAGAAATTTAGGATCATAAAATGCATTTACCAGTTTTACAACCTTACAAAGCTTAAATTTTTATTGCCCCTGTTTAATAAAAGTACTTATTTTATTTTTTATTCGGGGTGGGCCTTCGCTCCCTCTTATCATACCCCCGTCTCTGTTAAATGCGGGTTTGCGTCTTTCGCTGCGCTCGAGGTCCAGGTGGATTTTTTAAAAAATAAAAATACTCCAAAAATTATACTAATCGAATAATTAAATAACGAAAAGAATAAAAATAAAAGAAATTAGAAAAAAATAAATTAATATTAAAGTTAAAACAACAACAACAACAACAACAACAACAACAACAACAAAACAAACAACCAACAACAAGCAACAACAACAACAAAACAACCAACAACAACAACACAACACAACAACAACACAACACAACAAACATATATATATATATCAAATATAATATAATAAATAATATAATAATAATAATATAATAATAATAATAATATAATATAATAATGTAATAAAATAATATATTATTATAATTATTAATAAATCATAAAATTATAATAATGTATTAATACATTATAATATTATAATAATTATAATATATATATAATTTTAATATAATTAAATAATAATAAAAAAAATTTATATAAGAGTATATAATTATAAAATTAATAATTATAATTAATATTACACTAATTATAATAATAATTATTAATAATAATTTAATAATAATATAATATAATTATAGATAATTATAATAATATAATAATTATTAATAATAATTTAATAATATTATTAATAATGATTATAATAACAATTATAATATATATATAAAGAATTATAATAATAATAAAATAATAATAATAATAATAATAATAATAATATAATAATAATAATAATAAATAATAATAATAATAATAATATATTAAATAAAATTCATAATAGAATTTATCATTCAGTTGAATGATAACTATGCCAACTTCTTAGTTAAATAAATAATTATAATATAATTATAATAAGTGCATTTTTTCCTGTGTGAATCAAATAATAAAAAATTAAAAAATTGCAACAAAAACAAATATTAAATAAAAAAAGACATTTTTAAAAGGACGTCTTTTCAAAGTCTACACAGTCTTTTAGCTAATAATTCCAACTCGAAACGGAAAGTGTTAAAAATTCCAAGGATAGTAAATGATTAAAAAGTACCTAAGACCAAAAATATTATATTATATATTTATATTATTATTATTATATATATTATTATTATAGAATTTTATTATAATTATTATTATTATATATTTATTATTAATTGTTACTGCTATTATTATTATGTTATTGCTATTATTTGATCTATTAATTTTGTACTGCTATTATATTATTATTATGATATATTTAATTTTGATATTATTATTTTAATTATATCTATTATTATTATATTATGTATTATTAATTTAGAGATTATATTATTATTATATTTATTATTATATTATTTACTGCTATATATGATTGTTATCATTAATTAACTTATTTATTATATTATATATATATTTATCATTATATATTATTATTTTATGTGGTATTAATGTATTATATTGATTTTGGTAATTATTTTGTGTATATTATTATTTATTCTATTTTATTATTTTTTTTCTTATATTATGTATTATTATTATTTATTATTATTATTTATTTATTTATTATTTAATTATATATTAGATTAAGTGCTATTAGTATTTGCTTATTATTATCTTTATACGCATGATTAGTCTATTTATATGATGATTGCATTTATTTTATTTTATTACTATTTATTATTATTAAAATTGAACGAAAAAAAAAAACACATTATTAAAAAACTTCAATAAAAATAGAACTCGGCGCTTATTTTTATGTAAAGACTTAACACTTTTTAATTTAATTCTAACTCGTTCCGAAAGTATTGAATATAATAAAGAAATATTAAACTGTGGCCGCGAAATACCTGAGCCCAAACATAATTATTAGTATTATTATTAATTATTTATTATTATTAATTTATTATTATTTATTATTATATTTATTATATTGATTATTATTATTATTGATTATTATTATTATTATTGTACCTATTATTTTATTGTTATTCTATTATTATTATTAATTATTTATTATTATTATTTTATATATATTATGAATTATTTTTATTATTATTATTATATTTTTATTATTATTATCTCATTATATATATTATTATTAATCAACACCATTCATTGATTATTATTTATTTTAATTATTATTATTATTTATGCTATTATTATTGTTATATTATCTTTCTCATTATGATTATTATTATATTATTTTATTATTATTATTATTTATTATTATTATTATTATTATTATTATTATTATGATTTATTATTATTATTATTATATTATTATTATTTATTATTATTATATATTATTATATTATATTATAGTGTATTATATGAGTATAATATTATATTGATTATATTAGTGCTATATTATGTTATATCATTATTTTTTGATATATTATTATTTATTATATTATTTATTATTTATTATTATTATTATTTTTATTATTATTATTATTTTTTATCTATTATTATTATTATCATTATTATTTATTATTATTATCTAATTTTTTATAACTTTTCTTTTATTATTGTACTTATATTATTATTATTATTATTATTATATTATATAATTTATATTATATATTTTATATATTTTATTATTTATTATTATTATATTATATTATTATGATTTTATAATATTTATTATATATGATTATTATATATGATTATTATATTATTATATATTAATATTATTATTATTTATTATAATATTATTATTGTTATTAATTATATTGATTAATTTATTATTTATTATTATTATATTGAAGTAGCAATTAGAAGAAGAAGAATTTCATACTATTGGTAATTTATATATTTTTTGATTTTCTAAGTATTATATATGAAATTCTCAGTTGAAAAATATTATATTAATTATTATCTCCAATATTACTTGTTTACAGTGTTTTAAAGTGTTAATAAATTAAATATATATATATATATATACTAATATTATATATATATATATATATAATATATATATTAGTGCTATACATATATAATATATATAATATATTTATATATATATATATCTATATAATATAATTATTATATGTACATCTACTCATCAATATTAAAGACCACTATCTTACAGATTTTAAAATGCATTTACCGAAAGAAGACGCCTGATGTAGACTTTCTTAGTGAAAACTGATCTATGTCCGGACAGTATTAAGCGCCTGTACTAGTGTTGGTAGGCTACGGGTCTGCCAAGCACTATAATAAAGTAAATAGAAAACACGTAACCCACGTGTCACATCTCATGTCTCTGTGATCGAGCAGCGTAGCTAATATTACACTACGTTGGACACCTATGTGTGAATTTAGCCCGCCCTCTCACGTGAGAGAATCCAACCAGATTCTCTCGTGGAGATCAACTGAGTGATAATTTAGCGAGCATCTAGAGCATACATTCAGATGCTATGTGACATGCTCATGTACTATTTAATCTTAATGATACTATCCATCCACACGAGAGATCCGACTCGTATTGGAGGATCAGTACACATACTACTATGATCGCTGCATAAAGTAGATCCTCCCATCGAAGTTCATATAATAGTCAGACAGCTCATTAAGCAACGACTATATCGCTTCTCTTACCACGCTATATATCACGTAGGCTCTCGCGCACTTGTATTACTAGATACAGCTCCTCATATCTAAATCGCGGGGGTCACCAAACAGCACTACAAATACAGCTGCAAGACTACATGAGCAATCTTACTTATCACTCAACTCTCCCCGATTCGAGGAGACTTTTTAACAATACGAGTAACCATCAGCTGAATATAATTTGCGTCCCACGGAGGCCGACCTCTGTACCACGGCACACCAGGGAGCATCGACGGGGCAACTAACATTTCCCCGGGAATACCTACACTGGATCGTCGGCATTTCGGCGTCTGTGCTGTTTACGGATAAGTCAAGAGTCAGTCTCTACATTCCCAGACCAAGAGATCCCAGAGCCTACAACATATCTATGAAGTAAGCCGCAATGTTAAATAGCGGAGGTATGTCATTAGAGAGTTGGTTCTCTCATGGTTTGGAGCAATCTTAGACGGTCGAATAATAGAGTTGCATGTTACTAGATGTCAGTTCCACTACCAGCCGCTCGGTATCGCAGATACCCTTGACTAGTATGTCGTGCCATATTTCCCCCTATATCGGTGACGGATTCGTAAAAAAAGCATGACAACGTAAGACACAAAAGCCAGAGTGTCACCGATTACCTAGCGACGTCCAAATCAGGAATTGAATGATCCAGCAATACAAGTCCCAACTTAAACCAAATGTAACATGTGCTGGGACATTGTTGAAACGGCGTTGCAACCAGCTGCGAACCCACCACAGGAACCTCCAGGCCAGCGCAAGGTTGTGCGTTGCATATGGATCAGATTTCCGTGTAAGAAATTCGTACATTAATTGAAGTCTCTCAATTACTTATAACTCACATAGCTAGGGGCTTTATGGCCGGTCCTCATCACTGTTATATAGTTGCGCATATAACATATATTAGTTTAGTCGCAACACTGCAAGAACCAGGTACTTATCCCGTCCCGTAGCTAACATGTCAGTTGTGAATAAAGCCACTTCTCGTATCTAGCACAGCAGTAATTTTCCTTAGCTCAATTATTCATAGGTAATTCGCGATCCATTTACGATCATATATGTCGTCAAGCAGTCGACCATGGTGGCGGGGGGGGGGGGGGGGGGGGGGGGGGGGGTGGGGGGGGGGGAGGGAGTGATAAGTTTTATGCTCTTGATCTTATGGGCATGAGTTTGGTATTTTCAATTTAACACACCCCAAAGTTAGCGTAGCAGCTTGCTTTCTGTAACTTCTTAAATCATATTGAAACAGTGGCGTAATTTTGCAGAATATTATATAATATATATATATATATATAACTATATATATTATATATATATTATTATATATAATATATATATATATATATATAAAATCTATTATATATATATATATATATAGTATATATATATATTATATATATATAATTATATATATATTTTACTTATTATATTATATATATATAATATATATATTTATAGTATAGATAATATATAAATATATATTATATTATACTATTAAATTATATATAGTATATATATATATATATATATATATATATATAAGGTTGATACTAAGTATACAGACAAACTGTGAAGTTGTGGATCAAAGTGCGTTTGAAAATATTCGTTAAATGCACATAGGTCAGGGAATGCGTGGTAGATGATATATAGAGCAAATATATTCCACTGCAGGAGAAAGAAACGTACAGAAACAACATTAATATTAAAATAGTATTTATTGCATACATAATTCATGTAGTTGTGTTGCACATTATTGTTCTATTAACAGTATATTTGTGACCACACATCTGGGCACACGACAATCTCCCATGGCCTACTCCTTGGCAGGCACTGTAATCAATTTCCGGATTAATATGTGTGCTTGTATTATTAGTGCCAACCTTATCGGACTATATATGTCTTACTGGAGCACCTGAACGTCCAGTTATATCTCCAGCTCGCACGGGATGAATTGCCGGGGCTCCTAAAGGACGTTCCTTTAGAGAATCTAATCTTTCGTAATCTAACCAATGGCAATCCAAAAATATCGATTTACTGTTAAAAACTTTTTGGGGGCTCAAAGACGGACTACTAGTATTACCTGTCCATCGATTTCGGTCCAGCCTATTGGTTCAAATGGGGATTTTGGGGCAATCTAAACTCCCCCAACCTATCTATGCATCATATCACCTAACATTATTGACGCAACATCCTACACACACACAGATAGCACAACAATGCAAACAACACAGAAAAAGGTGAACACAACTGAAAAAATTCCCGGGCCGCCCGCCTAGGCTAGGTTAGGTTAGGTTAGGTTAGGTTAGGTTAAGTTTTGTTGTATTCGTTAGAGAATAAATAGAGATTTTTTTTTTTTTTACAATTGTCCACCCATTTTTCTGTCTACCATTTGGGTATGGGTCCGTTTCATTGGGTGTAATTTAGAAATATGTGGCTCAAAGATTATGTAGCCCAGCCCACTTTGCAAGACCAGTTTACCAGTATCTCAATGGAACGTACTCTAATCGTTGGATAGGACTAGGAGCACCCATTTCATGGCCACCACGGACCCCCCAGACCTCAACCCCTTTGATTATTATTTGTGGGGTCACCTTAAATCACCTCGTGTACAGAGAGACCCTATCCCTGATGATATTACCCTTCGGCAACGTATCTTTGTTGGGTGGGACTACGCCACATTTTGAACATTTACTGTGAAAAGGACATTGATGTGTAATGCCACTACATGTTTCATGTATGCTATAAAAACTATTATAATATTAATGTTGCTTTTGTATGTTTGTATATTTGTTAGTACTGCAGTGGAAAGTATTTGTCATATATCTTTACTACTGTGAAATTTCCCGACCTTTGTGCATTTAGCAAACATTTTCACCCTCACTGTGTTTCATAAAGTTACAGAATTTATCGATATACTATGAATTAACCCTATATATATATATATATATATATATATATATATATATATACAACCAAGCACTTATATATATATATATATATATATATATATATATATATATATATATATATATATATATATATATATATATATATATATATATATATACGAAATTAAAATAACAAAATAACATACTCTTCATAAATTTGATTTAAATAGAGAAAAGATTTTATAGTAAAAGATGTCAACGTTCTGAGCTAGTTTTTATTATAATAATATTGTTAATGTGTATTTTATTATTTTTATAAACTATTATAATTTTTTATCATTTATGTGTAATTTGCATAGCTTGAAAGGGATATATAAATATATATATATATATATATATATATATATATATATATATATATATATATATATATATATATATATATATATATATATATATATATATATATATATATATATATATATATATATATTCTATGAAAGCTGTGACTTGTCTCTAGGGTAGGTGTTAGGTTTAATTTTAATATATATATATATATATATATATATATATATATATATATATATATATATATATATATATATATATATATATATATATATATATATATATATATATATATATATAGAGAGAGAGAGAGAGAGAGAGAGAGAGAGAGAGAGAGAGAGAGAGAGAGAGAGAGAGAGAGAGAGATAGATATCCTTCTGCCGACACATCATTCCAAAACTCTGGGATTTGTGAGTCAAAAGCAGAATTCGAATGCCTTTTAGGCACATGAGTTAATATATTAAATGAAAACTCGGATCGTCCATTTTAACCAAGTTTAATATAGGAGCTTACAAGGTGGAGAAGGACAACAAAATTTTTCTTTAAATTTATTTTATAAATCAGTTTCTTTTTTACACTTTCATATAAAATTCTAATAATTTATTTTACTTTACCATTTAAATTATTTTATTAAAAAGACTAAAAAATATTGGGTAGGAGCTACCTACCCTGCCTACCCTATGTATACGCCCCTGATATATATATATATATATATATATATATATATATATATATATATATATATATATATATATATATATATATATATATATATATATATATATATATATATATATATATATATATTATTTTATGGTGGTCATTTTATTATGCTTCAAATACCAATCATGCAAAAAGAGAGATTGTAATCTCGGTACCACTTGCATATTCCTGAGACCTTGATCTTATGCGGGTTCGAACTTGGAACGGGCTTGTTCTCTCTTATGCTTCACCGTCTGCTGTGCCCTCAGCCCTGATATGCAGGAAGGAGGGTATTAGGAATTTGATGTAAAAATATTTCTTAAACTGGTTCTTAATGTTTGTATAATTGCTTTTAAATTATTATCATTCTGCTTTTTATCTTATTCCTGATCTAATATTTTCTTTTTCTTTTTCTTTTTCTTTTTCTTTTTCTTTTTCTTTTTCTTTCTTCTTCTTCTTCTTCTTCTTCTTCTTCTTCTTCTTCTTCTTCTTCTTCTTCTTCTTCTTTCTTCTTTCTTCTTCTTCTTCTTCTTCTTCTTCTCTTCTTCTTCTTCTTCTTCTTTTCTTCTTCTTTCTTCTTCTTCTTCTTCTCTCTTCTTCTTCTTCTTTCTTTCTTCTTCTTCTTCTTCTTCTTCTTCTTTCTTCTTCTTCTTCTTCTTCTTCTTTCTTCTTCTTCTTCTTCTTCTTCTTCTTCTTCTTCTTCTTCTTCTTCTTTCTTATTCTTCTTCTTCTTCTTCTTCTTCTTTCTTCTTTCTTCTTCTTCTTCTTCTTCTTCTTCTTCTTCTTCTTCTTCTTCTTCTTCTTCTTCTTCTTCTTCTTCTTCTTCTTCTTCTTCTTCTTCTTCTTTTACTTTTACTTTTACTTTTACTTTTACTTTTACTTTTACTTTTTCTTTTTCTTTTTTTTCTTTTTCTTTTCTTCTTCTTCTTCTTCTTCTTTCTTCTTCTTCTTCTTCTTCTTCTTCTTCTCTTCTCTTTCTTCTTCTTCTTTCTTCTTCTTCTTCTTCTTCTTCTTCTTCTTTCTTCTTCTTTCTTCTTCTTCTTCTTCTTCTTCTTCTTTCTTCTTCTTCTTCTTCTTTCTTCTTCTTTCTTCTCTTCTTCTTCTTTTCTTCTTCTTCTTCATATTATTATTATTATTATTATTATTATTATTATTATTATTATTATTATTATTATTATTATTATTATTATTATTATTATTATTATTATTATTATTATTATTATTATTATTATTATTATTATTATTATTATTATTATTATTATTATTATTATTAGTTGCAGCAGTAATATAAGTAGGTTACTTGTATTTAGGAAATCTATTCATTTAGTATAACATAAATATTACAAGCATTTTTTCAATAATATGAACAATAAAATTGTTTTCAATTGTGGCAGTAACTATTTATTACATTATCAGCTGAATTACTCCTATTGTAGCTGCTACTACTATTGTTAGTAATACTGCTAATAAAAATAGTAAGAAAACTAATATAATAATAAGTAATAAATAATAGTTACATTTAAAGTACATGGGTTTTTGCGAACAACTAAATGAACGAAATAGTTATGTTTTTAATAGGTATAAAATAAACATAATTTGTTTTTTTAACTTCATTAAAAATTCAGTATACTCATTTATCTAATCAACTGGCGTTAGCAACGCTTTTACCATAAAGCTTTACTCTTTTCAACTTCAGTCATTTGCATTAATATCTCTTGCACTTTCAATTAATTAAACATTTTCTTCTATTTTTTCAAAAATGTATTCCTTTTATGAGCAACCAACCTTTCTATAAGTTTTATGCTATAGAGATTTATTTATTCAATATAAATTTTGTAATTATTTGTGTTATAATTTCAAGCGAAAAATGTGCGAAGAACTTATGTAGAATGAGTAGATCTATGTTTAAAGATGGTTTTTGTAATGAGATGTTGCTTAAAAATATGAGAAATAAATTTATCATGCTAATCTTTATGGATGTGTATTTAAAGATTTTTACTAACAAGTTTTCATTTCGTGAAAATTATCCAGGCGAGAGTTAGATGGCTAATTGAAATAGAAAACACAACGATAAAAATATTTCCACTAATAAAGAATCAATGAATAGTAAGGCAACAGCTAAATACTTAGTTGAATATGGGTTATATAATTCACGTATTTGTTTAGGTGTCTTAAATATGACTTTTTTGTTTTTTCTGACTTAATGTTTTTGATATGATAGATAGGGTTCGAACTAACATATATTCAGAATATTTGTTTATCTTATTTATTTTTCTAATAATGCTAAAATATCTGTTTTCACTAGTCAAATGAAATAATGAAGGTAATTTATTATTTAAACATTCTACAATTTTTAGTTGAATTTATTTTTAGGAAATAATGTTACATCTTCCTAAGAGTCTGAATAAGTTAAATATTGTAAATGTGACATTTTAACACCATTCGTTCGTAAATTTTTAGAATTTAATGTATAATTAAATTCTTTTTATTATATACAGTTCTAGAAGGATTTAACTTAATGAATATATTTGATATTTAATTAAGTGATAACAATAATTATATTTGAATTTTCCATTTAAAAACAACATGTTTTTTTCACTAAAATCAATTAAAAGATTTCGCTGTTTTTCTGCTTTGAAATTTGCATTTCAATTGGAAACACATATATTTTAATCAAATGTCTTAGATGAAAATAACCCTTTTAAGAATAGTTAATAAGAGCGTCAATTATTTTTATTAGCATTCGTACCCCTAAAAAATTTTCTCACATAACAGTTTGTGAATTTATAGCTTGATAATAAATCTGTATATGTAAATAAGTAGTCCAATAATAATATTGTATGGTATTTTGTTTATACGAATGAATTTAGAGCACTGTCATATCGAGTGTGATCTTGATATATGACTAAATTTTGTATCGTGCACAACTTTGTGTTTCAACGATAAGAAATATATTGAAATATGAGACAAGTATCTGATATATAATTTCATTAAGTCAATTAGATGCACACTATTAATGAAGAAAATCGACCGAATTTAGTGAACTTAGTTGAAACGGTGGTCTCTAGTATTTCATAGAACACGACTAATTATTTTATGATAGACTTCAAAAAATATCATTACAAAAATATTCCTTATGTTCAAAATCTGCTATTTTAAGGAATTAACTAAAATTGCTTTCAAGATGTTCAAATATAAGAAGAAAGTTTACTTACTAATACTTCAAATATCCTTCAGCTTCTGTTAAACCTTGCATTTTCTGGGAAATACTTTTTATATTAAAAAAGGTTTTTCGAAATATTTGAGTGATGTGAAATTATTTCGGGATGGAAAGTTTATGAATATCAATATATTTGAAGAGTTTTCTATTAATAAAGATAAAGTCTTTTTGACACACATTTCCTTAAAATAAATTAAGTATAAACACTATTATACAATTCATGGTACATACCCATCTTCTGAATCATTAAAAGAGACGTAATTACTGATTTAACCAACTTTTTCTTCTGCCTCCCATCCGGGTATAACTGATACTTTAAAGTTTTCTAACAATGAAATTATTGAAATTTTACATAAACAATAGAAAACTTTAAATGAGTCTTTAATAGAAATATAAGGTGTAGATTTTAAGTTATTGTTTATCAGAGATTTGTAATGTAAAAATGTTTTATACATAGAATGTATAAATAATTCATAAATGTGTGTCATTTGTAAATTCATTGACAATATTTAAATGTTCTAATTACAAGCATTGGCAAAAATATAGCGGATATGTTTATGAAGAGTTTACGTAAGAATGCTTATAAATGTGATATAGCTATTTCTTTTGTTAGATTTTAAAATTTTATGCTATATTTAAGATATACATTTATTAGGTTTAAAATTGTTCAATTTATAACAGGATTACATATCAATTTATGATGACTTACTAAAAAACTATTCAAGAATGAGTATTTCGTCTCAGTGTTACTGTGCTTTGTTTGAAGAAAATTGCATTATTCAAATGTTTTGTAAATTAAGGTAGTTTTTCAAATGTCAAATAGAAAAAACTCGTACAAATTACGCTAAAATTTTAAGTATTTACACCAAATAAATTGTCAACGTTTTTTTTAACTTAAAATTTTTATATGCGCAGCACACAATCGTAATTATGTAGAATCTAAATTTCGAGTGATATGTGAAAAATTGTAATGCAAATAAGGCGTAATTTAGAGTTAAAAGTTTTATGATATTAATAGTTAGAAACTTCTGTTTTAGACAACAGATTAACAATATTCATTTCGTCATATAAATAGTGAATTATTGATTTAATTTTTCATTAAACAGAATTGAAATTTTTAAATTTTTTTGTAAGACAAAACATCTTAATAAAAAACAATTAATAATATTTTGATGCTTCTTTTAATCGGTGATTTTCCTTAAATTGTCATTCTCTAGCTACAATGATGAACAATAATTTAATTCTTGTTTTGTTCTACAATGCTGTGAGAAAATACTAATCCTCAAAATAACAAAGCAGGAAGAGATGCTGAACGAAACTTTATCTATAATAAGTAGAATTTAACGAGAGATGTTGTTAAATTTTCAGAACGTTGTTTTTAGATGAATTTAGAGGAGAATATTTATCAATTATCGGTTGTACTCTTTATTTATGTTGACAGGATGGATGTCTTGAGCATTGTGTAATTTGTGAAACATTAAGAAGCAGTTGACATTTTTATATGCAATGGAGTTTGTTGAATTACATTAGTTTTTTTTTAAGTTTATACAACACAAGGTTAATCATCATATGTATTATTACTAGGAATAATATATTACGCTTTTACATTAAATTATTTCCCGACATTACAAATGTAATGAGAACTCTGTTTAAATAGATAGTCGATTTTTTTCCTGGAAATTATCAATTCATTCTTGAAACTTTATTAGTTGTTAAAAAAGACTCATTAGAAATTGCTAAGTTAATTTTTTCGGTTAAGATATTCTAATGTTGAATTATATCTTTCATAATGCATTGGAAGTTTGAACGATAACATAATGTGTGGTTCTGTTTTCTATGTTGACATGGAAAATCTTATTGTGGCAGTTCTGAAATCAATAAGACTAGTGTTTTAAGATAGGTACATGATTTGAAATATATCCTTTATAAGGATGACGTTTCTAATTTTAAGAATTATACTGGTGCTTTAAATAATTATGTGAAAAAATGTAGGAGACTGGTAATTTTATGTTGTATAATGCAATAAGTTTATTAATAGTTCTAGATATTGGGAAGGTGTTGAATATTTAGATAAAAGCCTCGTAAATTATATTTTGTATGAAGTATTTAATAATTATATGTTTATTACAAACACGGTTTTATGCAGAGAGATGGAAAATGATAGTTCAATTATTTTTTTATGAGTTAGAAAACAAAAAATTATTATTATTATGAAATTGTCAATTTAAAAAAAAATGTTTGATTTATTTATAATCTATAAAATATACTATTCGTATATAATTCACCGGTTTTCATCTTTTTGAATTCGCTGCATAGTTTCAATTTCACAAACACTTCTATTAATATTTTTATAAATTGTGCTACAACAGTTCTTCACACAACTCTCAATTTAAGGATTATACTAAAGTAATTATCAAGATGTTCAAATTGTATGAAAAAAATATCGTAACATTTTATAAAATGTTGTTAAAAATGATTTGAAAATATTAAAAGAAAAGTAGAACGTATTTTATAGCCAAGTTAATAATTTTTTTAATATGATATTAATATTTTCTAGAAATTTTATTTGAAATATTTGGTGTTGATCTAATAAAAGACTTTGATGATGTAGGAAATTTCATTATTAATAACTTCTTATTTAAATCGACACCTGAAAATCATATAATTTCATCAGATTGTCATATGATACATATATCTGAACTTTTTGTGGTGTATACTATAGTCGAAAATGATGAACTGAATATCATTATTTTTCTTCAAATGCTGAAAAGTACGTTAAAAACTCTAATTTTATCAGATACTCTAACACGCGAAAAATTAATCTGCTCAATGTATTTGGAAATATAATTTAAGTAAAAATATAAGCTATAGGTTTCTTTTTAAAATATGTGAAGTCTCCCTATTTATTAGAATTAATGGGTGAAACAAAGTATTTAAGAACCAAAAGAGCGTAAATTTTTTATGGTGATTGGTTATATAAATATTTTACTCTAAAACAATACCAGTTATTCAATATATACTAATGTAAGCAACAAAATGGACAAATTAGACCAGCCACTTTGTTTTACGGAAGCGCTCTTAAAGAAAGTATAAAAATTAAATCATTTAATAATCTTCTAAAATTAACCCACGCTTTTTCTTAAATAATTTTTCATTGCATAACATTTAGAGAATAGCTTACCTAGAAACAACTTAAAAAGTACGCGAAATTTCTGTTCCGTTTCCTGCTTAATATTTATGAGATTTTCGTTCATATAGAAATTTTTAAAGAAATATACTATTTTGTGTTAATTTCTTTTTGAATAAAATCATAAAATGCACGTTTTTGTAAAATAGTTTTTAACTGTATTTCAGCATTTGAAAAAAAACAAAATTATCAAATTTTTGTAGATGTTGTTGCTACACTCTTTTGGCAAATATGCAAATATATATTCTAAATCAATGAATAAAAGTAGGAAACACGAGATAAACGAGAGCTAGATATTTATTGTTTTTTGAATAGTGATAGTGTAGAGTTGTTTGGTCAAATGTAAGCATAGCGAGAGAGGAATCGTTCAGGTTTTTTTGATTAATATATACTATAATTTTTTCTTTTACTTAATCATATTTTGTATTTTATATTTTATCACAGCATAACACACTAGAATATATCTTAAAACACAATAACTATTTATAAACAAAATGTAGTTGAATCGCTGATTTTCATTTCAAATCTTACTGACAGTTCTATATCTATTAAATAGAAATTATTACGCTCTTTACTGATCTATAGTGTGTGATATTTTTAAGCATTTCAAGTGAAACACTATTTCGTTTCATTATTTTGCACACGCTATAGAGAGAATAAATCTCCCGTATTAAATAAACTCAATACTGTTGAAGACTCTTTACTCTCTAATGACCTGTAATTTCATTCAAATATTTTTGCACATTTAGGGAATAATTCCGCGATTATAGTTTAAAGAGTGTCCTAAAATTTTGTAATATCAAATGAAAGGTGTTAGTGATAAACTCTTAAATACTGCCAAAAGCGCGCGATTTAATTTTTTTTATTCCTAGATAATATCATCTTAGTAATTCACAATATCGTGGAGAATTTATTTCATCTTAAGGATTTATATTGAAGATTATTGTGGTCTTAATTAAATAAAATAATCGAGAGGTTATATTTTTGAATATTTCTAAGATTAAGGAGAAATGGTGTCATTACTTCAAGAGTAACAGTCAGATCCAGTTTTGTGTGGATAGAAAAGACAGATAATTAATACTTTAAATTCGCTGTTTCGCTGCCTGTTGTGTGTTGAATTATTATGCACTTTTTGATATCAAAAGTGGAAACATCTTGCGTTATTAGTCATTTTCAATCGAGACAAGGATGAGGAGAGAGAGAGGACATACGGAATTTTGTAAGGAGATTACAAAGAATTTACATAATTTTAATATTTTAGGAAAATATCGTACTTTTAAGAGTGAAAATTTATTTAACTATTATTTCTTCTTGATCAGCTTGATAAATTATTTGAAATGAGATAACAATTTGTCATTTATCTTGGTGAACTGTACAAAAAATAAAGTTATTGTATATTTCATAATAGTATATATCAACCATTAATACTGTATTAATTTTCTGCTCATCAAGGGAGCTACGTGAAATGGTTTGCGGCTCTCGTTCAAGAAGACATTGTCAAATGCTGCTAAGAGACAGGCCTAAAACGAATATTTAATGTAAAGATTTCCTCTTGTTCTGCTTTGTTTTCTTTTCGAGAAATAAGGCTATGTGTTGCGCGAAAATATATGAGAAATACAACAGTGCTGTTTTTTTCGGGCAGTTCTGAGGCTCTAGAATTCCTTAGAATCTCAATACGAACCTTCAGATTTTACAGTATATTTAATTCATATACGAAAATTATATGTTTCAAGACTGGTTTGTATTGGAGATTTAAGTTGATATTGTTAATATCGAGATACTTATAGATGGGAGTTCTGAAATTTTGGTTTTACAATTGCTGTGAAATTGAGAACGAATGGCGGATATTTTGAGAGAGTTAGCAAATTTTATTTGATGATTCACAATAATTACCAACAGGTTGTTTCGACAGAATTGATTGGATGTAGTGAGTGTTAGGTATAGTATATGAGATTCAGTATTATTATTTGGAAAGTTATTGTCAGGTTATAGAAGGGGAGGACCTTCGATTTTAGAGACACCCGTGTGTACAAGCTTATATAATCTAAGAAGGTGTCCGTGGTGTATCAAAATGAGTACGTTCTTTTGTCTTCGTCGCAGTTTTTTGGGGAATATTGCATTTTCAATGACACGCTTATTGGTGTTCAAAATGGCTGGTAGAGGCTGAAAATGTAGGGTGCCTGTTAGAAAACTCAATTTTTGTAAGATATTATCGAATTCACTATTGAAATGTTGAAATTTAATAGGATTAGTGCTCAGCGAAGATACTATTTTTATTGAGGTACAGAGTTATTCTATATGTTGTAATCTTTTGTGTGGAAAGATTTAATGCAAAGAGCAGGTTAACATTATTTAGAAGTTAAATTTGTGTGTATATTTTATTTTAACCAAGGTTGGTTTCTGTTGACAGACTAATTTATATTATATTTAGATATAGGTAGAAGTAACTAAATATTTGAAGATTTCATTTCAAAGGAATACGGCATAGTTTTAGATCTAGTTTTAATTTTCACCTAATATAAGTAACTATTAAATGTTTCCTTTATTTTCTGCTTTTCTCTGGAAATAGCACTTTCAGTGCGAGACGCCATTTTAATGTTTGTCAAATGCTGGGAAAAAGAGCCGAAAGAAACATCGTGCTAATTTTAAGATTTTACCGGAAAAAATGTTTATTCAAAGAATTTGGTCTGAGGAATTTTTAGGATATTGGGAAAATATCTGTCTACTTTTGAAGAGTTCTAATGTGTATGTAAGTGGAAGAATTTAAGGAAAAAGCGTGATATTTTTTAGGAATTAAGTTTTTTTGATTAAGGAAGCTGAAGGTTTTACAAACTGAATAAAGCGAGTTAATTTGTATGGGATAAAAACCAAGATGTAATTGAGAATTTCAATTAAATGAACGGGTTCAAGGTGTAGAGACTCGATGAAGGAACTATCTAATTAATCTGTGTTTTCTGCTGTTTTGTGAAATTGCCATGTTCAAGGAAGCACACTATGTATTGTTTTCAATAGCTTGAAGAAATCCGGTTAAGAACGTGCAATTCTTATAGAACTACCAATAATTTCGAAAATGTTGAAATTTAGGAAAATCGTAGTTTTTAAGAGTAAATTTGTTATGTAAAAATTTAACGAAAAGCGTAATTTAGAAGTTAAAATTTTTATTAGAAACAGGTTTAAACAATAGATGAAAAATTGGTAATATATAAACAAATATTGAGATTGATTAGAAAAAGAGATATTAAGACATCTAAAACATATTAATAAATTCTCTTTTGCTTTTTGAAATTTCATTCAATGAGACAATTTATTTTTTTCAATGCTGTAA
>JABUQX010068446.1:2500-14196 GCA_015478945.1 Trachelipus rathkii | reverse complement strand
TAATATATAATTAATTAATAATAATAATGAATGATAGTAATTACAAATAAAAAAAAAAAAAAAAAAAAAAAAAAAAAAAAAAAAAAAAAAAAAAAAAAAAAAAAAAAAAAAAAAAAAAAAAAAAAAAAAAAAAAAAATAATGATAAATAATAATAATAATAATAACATTAATAATAATAATAATTATAATAATAATAATAAAAAAAAAAAAAAAATAAAATAATAATTAATGGAGAAATTTTCTTTTATAAATTTGCTTTTCGATCTTGAACCTTGCTTGGGAAATTTTATATTGTTGCACCCCTTTAAATAAATAAAGCATTTGCAAATATTACCTGCTGTTCGGAGTTTATTTTTAACATATAATATAACATACACTCCCTACACTTCTACCACCAGAACATTCTCAACTTACAATTTATTTTTGAAAAATTTAAAATAAATTTAGAAGTTTCTTGGCTCCTTTTTTTTATTTGTTGTTACTAAACTCAATTTTAATTTTTCATAGGACCAAGAATAGTTTTTGACAATATGTAAAATTTTCTAATTTTTGTATTAAAATTTGGGTTTTAATAGTCAAATTTTGTGAATCTGTTTTAAAAGATTATTTTTTTATTTCAGTTGAAGATTTAGCCAAAAATTTTTAGAAAACTAGTTAAAGGATTTTTAACAGAAATCAGCTTATAGGATGAAATAAATTTTTGTATGCTCCTTTTCGTTATGATTTTATTAATTTTTTTTTATGTCTTTTTAGGCACCTTGCGTACCTGTAATTTTGGACTATATCTTCTTTGATTTTGTAAAATAAATTCTGATCGAGTTGGACGTTATCAATTTACCTTCAGAGGCCTAAACCCTTATTTGCCCACACAAGATTTTTTTTTATGGGCAAAGTGGAGACCTTGCAAGTGGTGTCTTTGTTGAAGCTGTAGTCTCAAAGCTGAAGTGTATATCGCTGTGTGAAAGCGACTCCCATTGGTGAAATTGGAAACACGGAGCACTCTCTCCAACGCAGGTGTCGGGATTCACTTCTTTTGAGGTTACTACGACTAACGGTATTGCATCTTTTTCACTCTTTTTTTAAAAATTTTTTTTAAAGTCAGAATTTTTTGAAAAATTTTCATTCTCAAATTTGAAATTTTTAGCCCATTAAATTCAAAATTTCAATTTCATAAACTCTCTAACAAACCATTATTTTGGGCTATTTTATTGGCTAATCCTCTTCTCCCCAAACTAATCATCTAGTTATGAGGATTGATACACACCCCCGACCTCTCAGGCCCAGCCTTATTGCAAACCATAACACAGTACGAAGCCCGAGTTGCTCTTTGAAGGGCGTATACGATGGTAGAGTGGGTAATGGCCCTCAGTTTGCTTCATTAGGACGCGAAATTGTCCTGAGAATATTCTTTTAAAGAATGGCATACTTCTGAAACCTTCTTCGGTTAGCTCAGGTCGCGAAAACAGAGAATCGAACGACCCTAATATCAGAATTCCAGTTTTTGAAGCCCTACCCAGAGCTTTTTAACATTTACAACTTTAGATACTTTTAACTCGAGTGGAAAGCTATCATTCTTCCCAACAAGCTCTTCCCACCATGACTGCCATGCCAACGTACTACGAATTTCCGCTGTCTGAATCCGACTCCTTCAGCAGCGGCTGTTTCTCTCTCTTCCAGCAGCTTTATATTCAGCATTCGTATACTTACGCTTGCCAAACGTGACGTTCCTACAAGGGCTGATGACAAAATTTACGCCACAGCTATTCTGCACATTCACAGTTCCTTCACCGAAAAACCCGAGGATTGTATCTAGGATTTCAAGAAATTCCACAACCTGATTTAGTTCTTCAACGACCAAATAAATAATCTGCTTAGAAAATTTCCCGAGGGCGCTTGCGATGACCCCCCTATCGTTTAATTGATGCCCAGCCCAATATCCACTTCAAAAAACAACGCATCGTTCCCCAAAAAATTCTCAAATTTTGCGACAGAGACAAAGATTTTCAGCACTCACCCCGCAATTTTCAACCCTAATTTTATAAGCGTTCAAAAACCGCAGGCTTCCTCTTTATCAAATCGTCAAATTCTCAACCCCGAGGGCCCTGCTGTGTGTTATTAACATGCAGAAGAGAGCACTTCACTCCCCATATTGACCCTTTCAACGACTATACGCCAAAGTTCTTCAAGATCACACTAGGTGTCACCGTCTCGAATGTAAAGTCTCGATGGATCCTCATGATCCAACCATCCCTGTGAAGCATTCCCAATCACCGAACAAACATAAAGCCAAGACATTATACAAATAGATGGAAGACTCCGGAATTTTTAGACCTTCTTACATTGGAGTTAAACCTCAATCCAGAGCTCCTAATTTTCAAAGAACTCAGCCAGATCGCAACAATTCCTGGAGACGAAATCACACTTCATATACTCAAATGGTAGAGCCTACAAGCATTTACGAATCCACTCCTGATGACCAATATGATGATGATCAAGAAAATTATTATTATGACAACGATACCGATGGTCATTATGATGCTCAGCAGCAGGATTTTTAAAAATTAGGAGGGCAGGACACAAATCTAATTCTTCCCTCCGTAATAATAATGTTAAATTTTCTTCAGATAATTTTGATACTAATATTACTTTTCACTCAAATGTTCACACTCTTTTTACACAGATAAATTCCAACAGCGAGGTAGTTTTCTCAAATAGTAATGTTGCAAAGCCTCTAAATAATTCTCTTTTTAATATTAATAATATTTTTGATTTTAATACTAACTCTCATGCATGCCTCAGTAATGATATAACTTTGAATGATAGCATTTCTAGCGCTGACTTAAAATTTGTAGGGTTAGGTTTTTCATGACTCCGCTGTTTGAGAAAATGATTGTAACTCTTTTTTAAGCCGAATAACAGAATGCAGTAGACAATGTACAAATGTATTAACCTAAAGAGAAGAACATATTCACATCCAAGTTGGGAGAGTGCAATTTGAATCTTTCACTTACCAAAACTCTTTTATCTTCCAAGTTTTTATTTAAAAAATTTCCAAGGGAATTAATCGATGGAGTAATGAAAACCAGATTCGCAATGCCACAATAATTGCCAACGTGAAGCAAGATGAAAGGCAGAGGCAAACTCCAGACAGAGTGTATTTAAAGCGATCCAAGTTAGTGTAAAGCTCAAGCGCGGATGAAATTGAAGATGGTAAAAATGGTGAAGTTTTCAATGGTGATGTTGGATTTGAGGTTAAGTCACACATATCTTTGAATATGGAGTTTGCAGAGGATAGAAATTTGGAAGGTAGGAGTATAAATTGTTTTTCTTATGATAGGCCACACGATTTAGCTATAGAAGATAGTGTGGATATTGTGACGAGTAGACTATTTGATAGCACTGAAAGTAGTAGTGACTGTTCTGCAAACACTTTTGGAAAGCAGATAGCTCTCGCGCCTATAGAGCACTTGCACAGTAATAGAAGGGGTTTAGAACGTAATCAACAGGTCAGAGCAGACGCTGAGGTGAAAAGTAGCAAGGAGGTGAGATTAGATATGCCAGAGGGGCATGATATGATGAATATGGAGGCGCTCGTAGCTATAGAGCATAGGTATGAAGGTGCACGGCCCTCATTCAATCGTTACAGACGGAAGAGAAGAGTTAGTAATAATGCCAAAATAAGTAGAAGAAATGCTTACACAACTGACATTAGTAAAATATTTTACTCTAAATTAGATAGAAATGCATTGGAAAAGGAAACTATTCCTACTGGTTTATATAGGAATAACTTATTAGGAAATATTTCACCTAACTCTTCACATATTTTACTTCCTTCCACGTTTCCTTTTAACAATTTTTTACCTTTTGATTCTCACATTAACTCTCGCTCTTTTGAATATTTGATTAGTAGTTTTAATGTATCCCCCAAGTTAACTTCCTCCTCTCATAATGAATTTGTTTTTTTAAATACCCCAAATATTGAATCACAGGGAACTGACCAGATTTCTATAAATAATTTCTCTGATTCTTTTGTCACTTTTAATGAAGCTATTTTAACCACTCCCCATCAGTCTTCTGTTTATTTAGACTCAGACGAAACTTTTAAATCTCCCTCTCCCTCTCCAGAGGCACTTCCAGCTCCTAATTTTTCTTTCTTTTTTCTCATTCTTCGCTGCGGAGTCCCGGCTTCCACTGTATCCCAATGATTTCACTCTTCCCTCTACTCCTACAGCTCTTCAACAAGAGCTGACATTTTCTTCATCTTTTACAAATGACACTAATTTGGCAGTAGATGTAGACGATATCTCTCACCCATTGATTGGCCCGGCTTATTTCCTTAACTCGCATATATCATTCGATACTTACACTTTAGAGAATAAACGCTTTTTAATCGACTCGGGATCTAATTCGAGTTTGGCGAAAGTCTCTTATATTAGAATTAGAAACCAAATTTTAGATTCCATTCCAAATCACCCCATCTATCACCACTTAACCAATAACAAACAACCCGATACACTCACTCGACGTCCACCACTCTCACCTTGAGAGATCTTCCACTGAATCTCAGACCGACATCCCATAAATTCACACAATACATACACATTAAAAAGTAAAAGTACCCTGTACCACCACATAAATTCAGATTTTACAGCGACGACACTTTGTGCAGATTCCTCAAAGACACGATCTTCTATATATGGATAACAATCTTCTAACTCTACACACCAATAACTATTGAGCGCGCCCTCAACAAGACATATACCTATAGCGTTGACCTCTAATCCAACAGCCTATAACGTCCAAATGACCTCATACATTCCAACATCTATCCCCACGCACAAACGAACACGTCCCAACACCCAGACGAGCTACACAACCAATCCAATCTCATACCCTTTATCAACTAATGAAAAAACTACGCTTTCAGAAACCAACCCCAGTAATTTATGTAATCGACTAGAGTCAACAACAACAAGCCTTAACCACCTCTCTGACTTATTGAAGAAAAATGAATCACCCCTTATTGATCCCACTAGCTACAGACAACTTTTAATCTTCAGAACGCATTACTCAACATCATTACTTGCCAGAGAAACAACCCCACCCCCTCGCGATAAACTAATCTTTGGACTTCTGAACAGCGCACTACCATTTTCATATCATCAGACACTCTTCTATTATAGCTATGGTCGTATATGACACCTCCCGGTTAATACAAGGACACTCTCCTTTGACAGATAATCTTAAGATATAAACTCAAAGCAAAGACACCAACCAACAACCCACAGCTGCCAAACAAAAAACTCAATTCTTAATTGACACTAGTCGACCACCAAAATCTCATGTATCGCTCGATATGACTCTATCCACACGTTATGGACTATAAACATGTCAATGTGAGCTACCTAGATTCATAACCAAAGATGTTAAACACACTCGCAACGAACTCAAGCCCACTTCTAACAAAACACCAATATCACAGAATGTATTCAAAGAGTCTTTCCAATAATCGAGGAAGTAATGAACATATGAAATTAACAGAACAAAAACCACTTACTGATCCCCGAATCAACTGAGAAAAATACTTGGATCCACACCCTCTAATGGACCTACAAGAAGCATAAAAATAAGCTTTGGATAATGATGTAAGTTTCCATTTCTGTCCCCAACGAAACCAAGTTTGTGTTACTTTGAAAGACCCGAACGCGCCAAAGTATACTATTACCAACTCCTCAATATCGACTCCCCTACCGCTACCCAAATATTTGAGACAAGATGGGGTGAGGATTGCGATTGACAAAGTTATATTAGACCCATCTCCAGCCCTCACAGCGCCCCCCTTCTGGTGATACCAAAAAAAGGATCTGCAACTAACCGTATTGTTGCAGACTATCGACTTCTTAATTCCCACACTGTCCTTTCGCGCTTCCCCACCTTCCGTGTATTCGGACATTCTTAAAAGTTCACTGGGAAACAATTCCATTCACCACAGGCTTTGGACGTAAAAATCGGCTATTACCTGCATTGTAATCAAAGAACAGGCAACCGCGCTCCTCGCTCTTTCAGAGACAACAATCGGTCAATATTAACCTACAGAATTAAATTTTGGATTGAGCAAATGCTCCTTCCTGTTATTGCGAATACTAATGAAAACTCGCGTTGCAAGATCATCACATTAAGTGACGCCCTGCACCAGAATGATGTATTCTTGACGATGTGTCTTATACATGGGAACACATGCATAAAAACAAACCTGAAGAATCGATAAAAGAAGAGAAGTCTATCAGATTTTCGACAAAAACCAGGGCTATAAAATGAAGACTATTCAAAAAAGTTGTTAAAGTTATTAAGAGACCTGTCATCCGATTTTAATCTCAGTATTTAGAAAATTCTCCAAAAATGGACTAATCCCAGATCCTCGAAAACAGAACATCAGGAGACTCTCACAGAGTTCAAACGAGACCCAACAAAACGTCTCAGATAAGAGACGCGTCTTCTTCTTTGGCTTTCTATACTTATTTTTCTCATTAGTACCGAATCTCCCAGACTGTCAAAGCCCAGCTGTACACACTTCATAAAAGAACAGACATTCTTTCTGGGGACGCACTGAACAAAATACAGGCGTTCGAATACTTAAAAACGAACTCCTTATTGCAACCGCAGTTTTGCAGTATCCCGATTATGAACAAACCATTGCTATATACAGTAAACAACGGAGCGTCTTAATGTTTGCTCTGAAGCCGATCTATTTCAAAGGATGATAACAATTAAAGAGAAGACCTCTCTCCTCTTAACTCTAGACTCTTTCTAAAGCTTGAAACAAAATACGCAATACACTTGGAATTGGAGCTTTAGCAATTGTTTCGCATACGCAAAATTCCGATAACACATCTTCGTATTACGAGGTTAGCAGAATTTTATTAACCGATGAATCACCTCATAATCCAACCTCATCAGACATAGACAACTCTCTGGAAGACTTGAAAGGTGGAATCTCTTTATACAACATTTCAATCCCACGATTGTTTATAAGCAAGGAAAATTAAATATAATACCTGATTACTTGAGTCGCAACCCTCCCCCCCTCACACATACCTTTGCGCAAAATACAATTTTGCCAACCACACGCTTCCATCTCACTAAGGAAAACTTCGTCAAAGAACAAAGAGCGTGTCATAGATTAAAAGCTCTTTATGATTTCGCGAAGCCTCTTATCTCCCATAATAAACCTCTGCAGCAGCAAGACATTTCTGCAGATACATTTCCCCACGTCCTCATTGACGACATTCTTCATTATGCCACGCAAAATGGCGCATTTTTGATCCAGATCCCAGATTCCATGATCCATTCAATTATCGAATTCAACCACGACTCTCTCCCAGCAGGACACTGTAGGTTAGTTCACAAGACGTGTTTATAGACAGGAAAATACATATTCCGAACTATTACACAACTGTGAAGGACATATTGCAATACGATGCAACCTCCTTCAGAAGTGATAAGGAGTAACAAACCTTAGAAAATAGCACAAAGTCAGAAAATCTTACCGCGCATACCCTTTCTGAACCGAGGTTCTCGATAATCCACCTCAAATATCCTGGCATTGCCAACCTGCCCAAGGAAACTAAGTCGAAGTATATCTTGGAAAATGAAGGACAGTCTCAACAGAGATAGTGAACTAATGTACCCTTCATTCAGCCCACACCGCAAAGACCATATGCTCACGCACTTCTAGGAATGATTATATGCCGCCATAGCTGCCCTCAAATTATTTTGAGTGACCGCGCCCCAGAGATGACTTCTCAGTTTCTAAAGGAAATTTGCAAACAATGGAAGATCAAGGCTGTTAACATAGTTGTTAGGCATCCTTCTAGCAACAGTTTGGCGGAAAGAGCCATGTTGCAAATTGCAAACCACTTACGTCATTATGTTAATTCGAACCATAATGATTGGGGCAAACTGATTCCTTTTACTCAAATTGCCATAAATTCCACGTACAATTCCTCTATAGGTTGTACTCCCCATTTTCTTTTATACATACAACAAAAGACTTCCTTGGGACCTCCCAAATTATACTTTCTCCTTTTACAAAAGGTTCCGAACCATCTAAACCTATTCACGAATACATCAAGATCTTGCTGAAAGACGAAATCTCAATTCGCAAACCAAGCTCGTGACCATCTTTTGCAAGAAACAAATACACAAATGCTTAAACAAACATAAAAAAGCAAATTAAACACCCATTAGGGTTGGCGATTATGTTTTCGTAATTGACGTAAAGAAACCCGGGCAGTTCACCAAGCTATTTCCAAATGTGCGGCCCCTTCAAGTTAAGCAGCTTGTCATTCAACAAGTTCTTTGCAATGTTAACAGACTTCCAAAACCATTCATAGTCCATAGGACAATATTTAAGATCGTCAAACTTAGACTTTGAATAAATGTGCTTATTCCTTCTCAAACCCACAGTCGACCCTCCCCCTCCTAAAGACCCACCGTCTCAAGAACCACCTCCTAAAACCTCTCAACTAGCTAACCCTTCTCCCCCTCCTTCTTCCTCTGCTATTCCTCACACTATTTACTTCCAAAGACAGCTCCATCCTTCATTGCAAACCCCTCCACTGGTTCCTTTACCACCTCCTTCCTTGTCCCCACCTCCTTCTTCTTCTCCTCCTTCGTCTCATTCTCTTCTTCCTTCACACCCTCCTTCCCCACTTCCAGCACCATCTCTTCCATCGCCCCCCCCCATCCAAGTCCTCCACCTCCTCCCACGCTGCCCTAATTACTTCCAAATCCAAATTTTCTTTTCTCCCCTTCCCCTCCTCCTAGGGTAAATTTTAAAGGTTTTCCCTCTACCACACCTCCACCTCTATCTTTCGACGATTCTCTTTCCCCGTCTCAACTTCCAGCATCAGTTTCTCGATCTCCTCCCCACCTGGTTTACCCCCTAAAGTTCATTTCAAAATTGCCCATCCTACCCCGATTCCTAAACCTCCTTTGCCACCCCCTCCCCCCATCTCTCAAGGTCCTTTACAACCTCAGTCAGATCTTCAAATTCCTCCCACTCACGACATACCTCCTCCACTCCCTATCACATCAGCTAGAAACACCTCACCTCCCTCTCCTCCTGATGATAGATCTCGTGACCACACGTTCGTTCCTATATTTCCCAATGAAAAACACAACATCCAACCCCCATGGCTTAAGAATGTACAAACAGCACGGTAACTATATTAAGAGGTAAAGGAATACTACCTCCCCACACAAAACATCCCTCCAATGTAGAGTTCCCACCCCCAAAGCCTCCTAAATCATTGATGTTATTTAATTTTAAAAGTTACACGAGCGACTATTTTACCATTTATTTACATCAATGTATAAATAATCAAACATATTAGGAAAACATTTCTAACATGTAAATATGAAACGATCATCACATTTCATTGAAAAAGACAAAATTTATAACAAATAAATATTAAGATACAAAATTTCAAAAACCTTCTTCTCATAAATCTTCTCTTCCTCTAATCGCACAGACAAAACATGTGAGAAAACTGATCCTCTTCTTTTATCTGACATTCAAAAATCTTCGCTCTGGATAAACTAGAAAACACAGGAATCACAATATGAAGTTCAATCAAGCTGTTTTAAAACAAAGAGACATTCAAGATTCTAATCTCCAGCACTTAAAATTATAAATATAACTTAAATGCTCAAAGAGTTAATACCAACGATCATAGAAAATGTATTAATCAAAAATACTCAGCTACTAACTAATTATATACCATACTTGCAACAGAGGTAACAGTAGATTTAACGCTAACCAAACTTCACCTGAACTAACATACATTCATTCATTATTACTTGAAAACCAGAAACAATTTAAAAATATCCTCCAAGACCCTTGGGTACTATCCTCTTTAAATATTCAGCCTTCAGCACCCAAAAGAGTAAGTAGAGGCCTAATAAATGTAGGCGGATCGGCATTGCAATATCTATTCGGGACAGTAACCATGAACGATATTAATAAACTTAATACCAAAATAAACTATTGCCAAAACGAAAACGGCTTAGCTAACTGAACAGTTTTGAAAGGGTAAGCTTAAGTAAATTTTAAATAAAATATTAAAAACTTATTTTTATAACGTTTACTTTTATTCATTTAGAATAACTTTCCATTTAACAAATAAGAATCTTTTGTCAACTTTCATCTAAAATACCAAACTTAAATCTAAAAAAACAAAAAAAAATCTCCAGAGGTCATCCCTATATTCTCCCCCACTAAGTTTAAAACCCCACCTTAATTTTCTATGTCATTTATATAATGGCAGAGGTTTAAAATAGTGAATTGAGGAAGATACAGAGGGTTCCAAATATGGAGAATTTAATAAACTTATCTATGATTTCAACATAAACAAAATGAAATGTATCTACTACATTCCATTTCCGTCACGAAACTTCTTACAAAATTTCTTAAAGTAATATCCTTTCCACACACATAGAATGCCACTATACCCAAGACTGATCTTAGAATTAACGATTATCCCTACTATTTCTCTATAATCATCAGACCTCTTCAAATATACCATACAGTAAAGTTTGACAGAAGACACTTTAAACATTATGATTCAAGATTTCATTTGCTCAATCTTAACCCCACGCAATCACTTGATTACCAAAACTGTATCATATCCGCAATATTAAGACCAAATCAAACCAGTCATTGTAACTACATTTCCTATCTCTCTGAAGCCCCTTTCAATCTTAAGGTCGGACATCAAACCCTACTCACTTTCTCTTCCAAAGTCGTAGCTTCAATCTCCTGTCCCAAAAGTCAACCCCGACTAATTACTAGTAACATTTTCCTTCTCCCACAAGGATGCACATTTGTTTCAGACAAGTACACCTACAGGTACCCTTCCCATTCTTCCGTGCAAACAAGTTGGATTAACAAAGATTCTCAACTTCCGGAATATCCACTTGATCGTCAAAATTTTATCCCAAATGTTACTGCTGCTGACTTCCAAATTAAAATTAAAACCATTACATCCACAGTGGGATGAGTCTCTTGATACTATCAATCGAACTTTACAAACTCAGAAAAGCATAAATATCCATTCTTTTTCTATATCCGGATTTTCCATTTTTGCGACCATACTAAGCATCTTAGGAATCTGTTTGAGTTATTTTAAACTTCGCCCTATCCAGTACATCCTGCAGCTCCTTCTGCATCCCCTAGTCCAGTATACCGTGGTCCAACGTGCTCCTATACCCGAACCAAAATCAACCTTTACCCATTTACCCGGGCTAGAACCCACATATTCAAATCCTCCTGCATCGAAAAATTCATACCCTCCATTTCCTTTTCTTTGCACTTGCAGGTGGAAACTCCTTCACATAGAGTATCTGTTCCATAGGATTATATGAAAAACAAAATTTGTGATATCTATTTATTGTCCTTAATAAATTTTCTTCTCAGAATAAATATATTACTTCCTCACTGTACTCTCAAACTCATATTAATCAGCTAGTCAATCCTGTTTAATATTGACTTTTCCTATCATATTGTATTTTCCAACTTCCTATCACTCGAAACTGAGCTCTAATCATCCCCCTCTCTTCCACCCCCTATTTTTCACCCCCGAGATAATCTCTTGTCCCTTAAATTCTTATTCTGACGCTTGATGCTCTGCCGTAT
>JABUQX010068445.1:42500-45000 GCA_015478945.1 Trachelipus rathkii | reverse complement strand
ATTGATGACTCAACTTTGATGACGTCATCTTTGGCGGTTCATCTTTGATGGCACCTATATTGATGGTTCATCTTTGATGTCACCTATATTGATGGTTCAGCTTTGATGACTCAGATTTATTGATGGTTCAACTTTGATGGTTCCCAATCACCGTAAGGAGTGTCTAGGAGTGTTCTATTAGTGTTCTATGAGTATTAGATGAGTGCCAGGTGAGTGCCAAGTGAGTGCCAATGAGTGCCAATGAGTGCCAATGAGTGCCAAGTGAGTGCCAATGAGTGCCAAGTGAGTGCCACATAGTGCCAACTGAGTGCCACATAGTGCCAACTGAGTGCCACTTTTTTCAAGCCTTTTCTAGCCTCCCCTGAGCCTAGAATAGCCCTAATATGGGTGTCTACCCCTAGGTTATAAGGTATGAGGAATCGATTGGTGTATATTACAAGTTGCTAGGATGCTTCCTACTATGAGTTAGTATTTTTCTAACACTTATAGCACGACAGAATATATATCTAAAGAGTTACACATTTGAGACAGTGAACGCAAACGTTTCCGAGTCCGCGTCCGCAGGTGAGCCCCTCCGCGAAGCCGCCGCGTGCGCCCGCAGGCGCAATATTTCCGCGTAACCGCCGCCGCGTGCGTCCACAGACGCAATATTACCGCGCGAACGAAAAATATGATATCAATGTAAACTATTCAAAGAATTTCTTTTCAAATATACTATGAATCATTCATTTTTACTACAATTGTACGAAATTTTTATTAAAAACATATACTTTACATACCTTAAGCCTAAGCAGTAAATCAATAGAGTGTTAACCTAACACCAAAAGGGATAGATGCTTTTGTTTGCTTACTCATATATTTATTAACATTACATACCTTATAGCATTTTGAAGCAGTAAATCAGTAAATCAATGGAGGTGTTTACTGGCACACTAAGGGAATTAGTATGCTTTGTTTTTACTGCTTTTACTGCTTAGCTCATATGCTTTACTGCTTTAACTCATATATTTATTAACATTACATACCTTAAAGCAGTAAATCAGTAAATCAATAGAGGTGTTACCTAACACCTAAGGGATTAGTATGCTTTTGTTTTACTGTTTTACTGCTTTAACTCATATGCTTTACTGCTTTAACTCATATATTTATTAACATTACATACCTTAAAGCAGTAAATCAGTAAATCAATAGAGGTGTTACCTAACACCTAAGGGATTAGTTTGCTTGTTTACTGCTTTACTGCTTTAACTCATATGCTTTACTGCTTTAACTCATATATTTATTAACATTATGTTTTCTTTTATATTTTTTATTTTGTTTTAATACTTTATTTATTTATTATTATTTTTATTATTATTATTTTATTTATTTTTTATTTTTGTTTTAATACTTTTTATTTAAAAATTGTAATGTAAGAAAAACACACACGAGATCTACATCCTTATAAACATATTTATTTTAACAAAAATAATGTATTATTAAACATATACTTTTACTGCTTTTAACAGCTTTAATTAATCTCATTATTTATATTCACTTTGACGAGTTGGATGTGGAGAAATTTACGTTCCGAAGTCCGGCTACATGTCTTGTAGCTGGGCCGACAGGCTGTGGTAAAACCTTTCTATTATTAAATATTTTAAAGGAAATGGAGATTTTTGAGCAAGCCCCTGTAAAAATAATATGGTGTTATAATGTTTATCAGGAAAAATTTAAGGAATATAAAGATGTGATTCAATTTCATGAAGGCATATACGATATTAGATCGTTGGATAATATACATGGCCACAAAATTATTGTATTAGATGATTTAATGCACAAATTGAATTTGGAAATAGCAGAAGCGTTCACAGTTTATTCTCACCATCTAAATATCTCGGTGTTTTTCATAACACAGAATATTTTTCATCAAAGCAAGCATATGCGAAGTGTTTCTTTAAACACTCAGTATTTACTGTTGTTTGGGCAGAGAAGAGACATGAGTCAAATTAATGTATTGGCATCCACTTCAAAGGAAAGAGTTCTTAAAAGTATATAAAGAGGTTACTTCGATCCCTCACGGTTATTTGATGTGTGAACTTCACCCAAAAAACACGTACAGAGTGTTACTCCGTACCAACATTCTACCCTATGAGATTGAAACTGTATACATACCTGAATAATGAGTGCTCTAGTTGCAAAGTATTTACCTCTTATAAAAAAATTTAAAAAGCTGAAACCATCTGAAAAACGTAACTAATTAGTGAGGATGAGAAATTCATCCAGTGTGTATGTGAAGTCTGTTTAAATCTTATAAAAGGAAATGTTCCTTTAAACAGACCTCAGAAGGTAAAGCTACGTCGTTATAGAAACATCATTAAAAAACTCTCCCTCAACATAAAAAATCTGAAAAATAAAAAGAAGTTACTTCAGAGAGGCGGAGGGGCATTCCTTCCATTACTCTTCTCCGTTATAGCTCCACTGATAACTAAGTGGTTGTCCCCATGATGAAGAAGGTTGC
>JABUQX010068445.1:0-40000 GCA_015478945.1 Trachelipus rathkii | reverse complement strand
GCTAAGTTTAATACTTATATAAAAGCAAGTGAAATTAAGAATTATTAATCAGTTGTCATTATAATCATGGAGAGTGTAGATCACTTCTATTTAACTCTTCCGTCTTCAGCCTCTTTGGATTTACATCCTGATAATAAACTCTCGGATTTTACAACTGTGTTAATGAATCCTATACAACTTGAAAGAGAGGAATACGAAGCAGGATTATGTGAAATGATATTAAATACAGACATAGAAAATTTTCCTCACAATCTATTCTGGATGTTGGTGTGTAACAGAAGTGTAGTAGAATGTGTTGAACTACTATTACAAAGTGAAGATACTCGTGAATCTGCCTAGGTCCCCACGACATTGGCAAAACACAGCACATAACTTCATCTTGAAGAATTACTTTTGCGGCAACCCGGTCACTAATTTTAATCAACGCGATGCCTGCTATTTTCCAAGTCATTTAACACGATTATCTCTTTTGATAAACATCGATAAGTACATTACCGTGCTAAAAGAGACTCATCGGCCTATCACCACAAACTGAAATGACCAACCCAGATAACCTATGAGATAAAAAACAGTACAAAAAAACACTAATTAAAATATCTCTTAAAGACTCAAACGGCTAAGATGATAAAAACACTAGACGAAGACCCGTGATATGTTTTTTCTTGAGACGATCACCATGGCAGCGTAAACATATTCGTAAACGTGATGCTGAGCTGGATATACTTCATGATATCCCAATACCATACCTAATTTGAAGCGGATTACTCACAAAACCTAATCTACGTGCACCCACTAGCAGAATAACCCCCACATAGCAACTCGTCCATGAACAAAAAAGATGAAAGCAGATCGAGTTTCTAGCTTATACCCATGAACACCATCCGAGATGCCTCCAAACCACCCACTGGTATGGCTTATGTAATATACCAAATCAATTAATGATCATCAAATCATGACACCGGTCAATTAAACTACAAGCCTCCACTTTATAATAAGAAGTTGTTATATTTTTCACCCAAAAGACAGAGTAAACGTTATAAACATTTCACTAATGTTCCATTATCTACCTCTGAATAGACCTTCAAATTTTGGACTCTGTCACGCCGTGACCCATATAAAAGACATGTAGAAGGAAAAATACCCCTAATTTCCCTTAATACGGACGCATTGTTATGCAAACGTATTAAACAATATTACGAAAGAAGCAAGACATGCAGTAATTACAGCATTAAATCCGGAAATAAATATAACTAAGAAGGTGATTAGATCAGATTATATTTTTCTCATTCAACTTCAACATTTACTCTCACAGTGCTTAAAGAGAGCTATAAGAAAGATACTCCTGTACACAATACGACATGGACGAAGAAACACAAAGAAAGGGTATTCAAGAGGATACAAAAAAATGCAGAGGGAGGTATCAGGCCATTGGTCGGAAATTTTTACTAAGCTTGGAGAAGTGCACCAAAACCTCTACCTCAAGACGACCGGTAGGGGAAGATATTAGCGTAAAAAAGACAATATAAGAAAGGTTCCAATCAATATTCAAGATATTGCTGCCAGAAATAATCCTTGTGCAGCGTTCTTTATGAACTAAGACACTATCGAACAGGATCCCAAGTCGGAGTCAGATAGATCATTAGTTTAAGGAATTCTTTCTTGTGGTATTCTGTCAGCCGAAGATGAAGAAGCCAATGTTGATAGAAAATGGAACCAACTGGGCCGCGTAGAAAAGATATTGAAAAATTACAAACATTCAATAAAAGCCCTTCAACCCAAAAATCCTCTTGAAATATATAAAGCAGAATTATATAAGGCAATAGATTTCATACCGAAAAAGAAACAGTTTTAATGTTAACAATTACTGAAGCAATCAGTTATCCTAAAATTCTGCAGGATGGTGTATACACAGTTACAGCTTTGCCTCAAACTCGAGTGAGTGGTGCTTACACAGTTACAGCTTTGCCTCACACTCTAATCTAAAAGTCCATCAATATGGGAGGATTTGTTTAAAGCAGTTTTATTTTTAAGAAATAACAGTTTTTAATAAAATTATATCACATATTTTCATTTAAATCAAGGAGGAATTATATTAAAAGTTAAGAAAGTAGATTATAATTATTTATTTTTTTAAATTTTTTGTAAATTAATTTTAAATTTTAAATTATGTCAAAATAAAGGTGTCACCAACAACCAATCTTATTTATAATTAAATAAAATTTTTATAACTTAGAGAATTCATATAAAACATAGAGAATCCAGTAGGAGGCGGAGCTAGTTAATTTTAAAATGCTGAAGCCGGAGCCGGAGTCGGAGCCGGAGCCGGAGCTGGAGCCGGAGCCGGAGCCGGAGCCGGAGCCGGAGCCGGAGCCGGAGCCGGAGCCGGAGCCGGAGCTGCACAGCCCTGCATAACATACTAGTTGTTTTGACCTCTTCTATTGTTCTCCATTATTACTTTACTGAATGAAAGGTATAAGTAAAAAAAAAATGAAACGGAAGAGTTTATCAAGGCAGTGTGGAAGAACAGAAGCACAAGTTTTGCGAACCACAGGAAGAATACCGTCAGACCTATATGCCTTTTAAAGTTGTCTATTCACGGTTACCAATTTTCATTCTAGTCTTTTATCTTTTCACCTATTTATTGTTCATAAATAGATGGTAATATTTCATGATGGATAGTACGACACATAAATGTTCACTCAGACATTATCAGTCAAAATAACGCCCGTTTTTTATGCATTGCTCATTACAATTTTATCAAATCACATAAAGATTCAGTTTTAGTCAAAATTCTATTTTGATACTCTTCCCATGAAAGTAAACAATACAGAAAGTTACATGATACACCCAGCATTTTAAAAAACGCTAAGAAATGCAGGGGATAACTATCTACACCTGAATGGGTTGCACGGCAGGTAGCGCCACACATAGCCTTTATTCACGCTCACATAAAGTGCTCGTGTTGCCAGAATCTTAAAGGTTCATTTTGGCTATTTAAGATAATATATTATATAGTATATACTATAATATATATATTTATTATATATACCTACTTATCATATCTAATGCGTACTATCACAACATATTCATCACGCTGACTATCATTACTAAAGCACTACAAATACATATATAAGTATACTAACTTATATATAATATTATATATTAAGAGTGATGTACTATGGATAGATAACATAGATTCGTTAACTATAGAATAATTAGCTATTAAACTATGATAACGATATCTATATATTATACTAGTATATATAGTACTTATCCTCAAGCATGCTATCATTAACGACTAGCATGAGACTAAGTAATATAATAATACCTATACATATACTACTATACCATACGACAGTACAAAGCGTCGAATGGCGCACTAACTTATATAATCATAAAAATACCAAACACCCTAGCCCAGTAATATTTCACATGCGGATGTGAACCTGGGCCCTCCCAAGCCCCATTGTTCCGCCCCCGAGTTGTTGACCGACCACGCACCGATGGACTAAACAGTAAAGCGCTGAAGAATGTGTTTCGCCGTGGTTGCAACTAGTAACATTCACCCAACCAGGACACGAAGGCCCACCTCTACCAGATCACAATTCCGGGCGTAGAGACAAAATGAGGAAGGACCACACCAATGAGAAAATATTTATAGGCCGGAAATCTATATGTGTACGTATAATAACACATAAACTGCTATAAATTGCCAAGCCACCCGTGTAATAAATGTGTAATTACAAAATAAACACACTACAAAGAATGTTTACAACACTGATTGGGATGTGAAATGAACAAACGAGGAACGAGGCAACATATTCTAAACACACCACGATTTTACTTTTAGTCCATAGCTTGGTCGTCCGTTCAAAATACAGGGACAAAACTGATTGGGGACAGGTTCAATCAAAAGAAGTTGTGATAACAATTAACATGTACCGAACTTAGGTTATTTTTGAATGACCATTATTTACCACATGACAGTTCCGAAATACTATAGAGTTGTTTTTTATTAATATATATAATAACTACAATAACTATATAATTATATAATATTTATTATTATTATATTATATATATATATACTATACATCATATATACCTACGACCTTATCATCATAGTCGTATAACTTATATTAATACTAAGATATACAGGCATACGCTCGAACCCGGCAGACAGACCAGCTAAACCTAGCGGCGCGTGTTATAACATACCATCTATATATAATATCGTCATACACCTATCAATACTTATATACTATACCCGTACATACAAGCATACACGATACTCACTAGTAACATATATACAAAAATTTATAAGGATACTTATATTACGTTACCCCCATATATATATATGTTCGCAATACTTTCAAGTCTATTATATATAATTTAGCTCTATACATATATAATATATATAAATGATATTCAAATAATTATTTCGCAGTTTTGATCGGTAGCTATTGGAAATCATTAACGATCTATAACTTGTATAACCTAGTAGAATAAAAATATCATACACTAACTAATCAATTAAATCATAGATATCAATATGAGTATAATACTAACCAGTTAGACTATCACAGCAATACCTTCTGACATATTATATGCTATTATATAATTTCAAATATATATTAGATAGAGTATTATATAATCATTATATATGTATCACTATCTAATATATAGTTATACTCTTATATGTCTACTAATAACGGTAGACACTTATATCTATTCACTAATATACATAAGGAAATATAGCCTAATATACGATATATGTATATTATCATATATATTAATAATTAATTATAGTAATTATCCTGGTTATATATATTAATATATATATCTATACGAATTATCAAACATATAAATATATACCAATATATATCAAATAAAAACCGCATGCCGCTCATACAGTACATAATGCAGCTGTTATATCACAACTACAGTATCTCAATTATACATCAACTCACCTAGCGCTCACACCTGGCTAGGTTATTCTCCAATATCTAACGGTAGCATATTCAGTATTTATTATATCTACCCTAACATTATCTACCTACACTTATAATCTTATATTACTATATACTAATATATATATAATAGCTATATAATACAATATAACATTAATAACCTATTATCATAAACACCTCAGTATTATATATATAAATAGGAATAAAGGCTGATAGGGGGTTTTGTTTTGGTACAGAAACGACCAATACATGAAATATTAAAGTGAATTTGTGTTAAAGTCTCGTTCCACATAATTCATAATAGTATATATATATATAATATACTAGTATATACAATATCATATACTTAATATATATATACTCAAATATAGCTATAAGCGCTCCGCCTAGATATATTATTTTGTGTGTGTACTATATTTTATATTATATATAGGTATATACTATTGCTATATAGTCTATATAATTCTCAAATTTTCATTATACCTATAATTTAAAAAAAAAAACACCGATTTTTTTTCCAACGTAGCAATGTACGTGGTAATATATGACCATATGACTATATGATTTAGTCGATCAATCTAAATATAATAATAAGTATATTAATATAAAGTATACATAATAACGTAATATATATATAATAATTTAGTAGTATATATACCTTAATACTACTTACTTATAAGGTATAGTATAAAGTATATATCTATCACGATCTACACGTATATATATAGTATTACTAGTATACACGTTATTTAATAGGACCAACCCGCTTACGAACGCAGTATACCTATACCACAATAAAACTTTGTTTCACTTTATAAATGAGTCAAATTCTATTAGCTGTAAATACAAAATAGAAATTGTTATTGTCTTAATAAACTATCGTATTCTCAACGCTGTCAGTTTATGCCAAACTGTTGAACCAATTATTTCAGCGTGTTGTATATCTTATCAAACCTTTGATATATGAACCAGATGAACAAAGTAACTCACAACTCAACAAGAACAAATCCAAAAACATTTTTGTCCACGCTAGAGTTATAATAAACAGCTTTATTTTTAATAGTTATTGAATTCTTACCATAACTAATTAACTTAACGCGGTAATTTACTTCATTCCTGATATCGATAAATCTATATACTACATTGGTACTCAAAAGTCTGTATAAAATTACACTCACAGTATATATTGCTACAATATACCTATATAGCAGCATAAAATACTAATGTATATCGCAATATTTATACGCATATATAATAGTATCAATACATATTATAATAAGTATATACTATTACTTATAATGATTCCTACCTTAACTATCACTATACTTACTATATATCAGATATACAGATAGCTTACTCTATATCAATATATAGTAAATTAATAATACCGATAATTATATCATAATACTAATATAATAACAAATAAAATATATAACATTACAAGATTATAGAACTACACTGAAGACATATATACATGAATATTAATATATATTAAATAGATACTATATGTATGTAAAACAACAGAACCTCTCATCCCGGTATCCAAATTCATAGCTGTTATGTACTATAATATACCGTCGTTAGCACCGCTATATACAATGATATACTTACTATATATCAACTGATATATATATACTTATATATATATAATATATATATAATACTAGTAATATACTATATATAATATACTATATGATATAATTCCACACCCGCCTATATATATTCAACTACAATAATATATATTCATACTATATTTGATATGGTTGATCCAAACAAAAGTTCTCAATATATATATTCATACTCAGTATAATATCTACTCCTATTAAGTATATAATAAGAGGACCCTTATATCTAGTCATCTTATCTATATAAATACGTACTTATATTCAGATATATAAGTTATAACATTAATAATATAGATATTTCATATTACAACATTAGTATATACTTATTAGTAATATATATATATAATACTATATATTATAATATCTAGTAATTATATACATATATACTACCATAATATATATATAGCATAATATATTATAACATAATATAGTATATTAATATATAGCGCTATATAGATAGAACATACCCTCACGCCTACTACTCTTACCTCAATTATAACGTATATACTTATTATATATATACTATGATAATACTACATATTATAGTATATATATATAATATTAATACTATATACGCTTATATTACTAGTATAATTCATTAACCCTATATCTCACTACTAATTGACTTATATATTGTGTATACTCATAGAATTACTATACTATACCTTGTACCAACTCTACACATACGAGTATACTATATTATTATAATATATCACTATATATATATATATATACTAACATATATATCCTATTATACATATATATATATACCTACTATTATATATACATAATACGTACATATATAACCTGACTATAACATAGCTACTCACGATATACGTATACTACATCTGTATATATTGGTAGTAGTAATAGCTCATATATGGTCAGTATAACCGCTACATCTCTATAATACTACATATAACATATAATTAATATTATGAAAATTTATACATACTTATACTATATATATATCACCCTATCAGCTTATAATTTGTCATTATATATATTCTATATATAATATAACTAATATTATATTATTTATACAATATGACTACTAATATATGTAGTACATCTATCAAGTATTATTATATACCATTACTTATCTTATCCTGTGATAAGTAACAATATTAAATATAATATCCTACTATCCTAATCTAACTATCAAAGCAAAGAATATCATATAAAGATAGACGTGCAGATATATCACTCGCTATTACAGTATATATGCTTATATACGTATAACGTACATATCTATAATATATTAATACATATAAAGATATATATATCTATTAATTATTACATCCTAGATAAGATATATATATCAACCTGAATACTAAATTATATACTAGCTATTGTCTTACATACACGTAATATTACTACTATATATTCATATACTCAACATCGTATTATACTACTTCTACGTATTGATATCAATACTGAACTTCACTACTCTATATAATAATATACACTGCTTAAGAATATCAATAACTAAGATACATATAACTATAAATGGTAATGGATATATAGCGATACAATTATATAGAAATATATAGTACCGGCACCTACGTATACATACCTGACGTACGTTAATTTAGCACTTAATACCTATATATATATACTTATTAAATAATATTCAGTTAACTATTACCCGACTCCTAAAGCTATACTAAATCGGATTATATCTTATACATAACTTACGCTTAACCTTAACACATATGATCTATGTATTATATTATAATACGGTGCAGCCTGACCCATTCATACCGTATACTAGTACATATGAATATATACCATCTTATCATACAATAATACCTATCATATATTCTTAACTATCCAGTATTATACCATATAACCTACATAGACTATTCTAATAGTCGCCTATAATACATATGTGACATACTATATCGTTAATAGAACTCACTTTAAGAACGTTGATACTTAGAATTCGTGTCTCGCGATCAGCATCGCTCACGTCTCTCATATCGGTGACGCACATTCTGACTTGAGCTCTACGAGCTGATACTATGTTCGGATCGCAGTGAGTAAGGGGAATTTACTCGTTATATCCTTCTTCTACTCCTCTCTTTCTTCTTAATACTCACTAATCTCTATCCACTATCCTATTCTATGATCATATCCTTATATAATACATATATTTAATATAATAATATATGACGACTATTATACTCATATACTATAATACATATATATAATATATACTATCATATAATATTATTACTAAATGTCGCTACTAGATATAGTATCTATTAGTATATAGTTAATATTTACACAAGTTACCCTACAACAATCCATCTAAGATTAAATGATCGCTATACTAATAAGTATAATTACTCACTATACCGCTAGCCTATCACTCCTTACCTACATTACTATATATACTATACTCTAACTAACGTCTAAGTAATAGATCAGGAGTAATATATATATAACTATAACCTATTTATATAAAATATAGATATTTATTATATAATTATTATATTGTATATAGTACGCCTCATAGTAATAAGAATGTACCACTATATATAACTGATACCTTACTATATCTACTTATATTATAGAATAGTTTATAGTATACAACTTACATCAACTTATATATACTAAGTCTGTATATATACATATATATATATATTCATATATATAATATATAATTATACTATTACTACTATTATATACTATATATATCTATATATATTATTATATATATAGTATTATTATCACTAAGTACTATATATCTAAGCCTATTATATACTAGTAACCGTAGTAATAACATAATACTACTATATATAATAGCTATAAAATATATAGACTTAATAATTAATCGAGTATATATACGCTCAATCATATATTAATTACTTATATACTAATAATACAATATACTTGAAAAGTCTAATGATGTTATATAATCTTACTACATATTTTAGTACGTTAAGTATATACATCCCTGAGAAGTACCCTCTAAGTAACTATATAGGAATATAGATATTATATATTTTATTAACTACTTTAGATATTACCAGATAAATATTCTATAAAATCTACATACGCTTACTACTTATTATATACAAATCTACTAATATAGTACTATACAATATATAGGTACTACCTATACCCATCATATACTTTATATACCATACTATTCTCTAATATTCATATATATATTATACTATATACTATTGATTATTATACTATAACTATATACTCATAATATACTAACACTAAATATATATCGCCTCGTATTTCAATATATTCAGAGATACTACCCCTAATAATTCCTCTATATATTATATGAATTATATATTAATAGTATTATACTTACCTATAGTACCATATAAGTATTTTTTAAAACACTGTATAATACATTATAACTAATACTAATATATTACGGCTATACTAATAATGAATCTACATATATAAATTTATACTTAGACTCATTATCACACATATCACCTACTATATAATAGAGCCGTATAAGTTATACTATATATATATATAGTACACCACATATTGTATATAAAAATATCATCTATCTATCGTACAATAGCGTACACCGCCAATTACTCCGCACGCCACGATATATATGATATTCAATAGTACTAGTATATATATATTAGTATAACATATATATATATACTATATATATTATCTTAGTATACACAACTTATCAACTTACTATACCTATATTACTATATACTATACACATATATATATATATTATACATATACCTAATACATAGCATATATACAATCATAATTAATAAGGTATATATACTGATATTTATAAAAATACAAAAATATATATTATATAAATATAAACTAATATCATATTCAAGGTATACTACATCCAGATCTATACACTCTACATACATCCAGTGTATACAATATATGGTATACTACTGTCCTTAATCTATAGTATATCTGCTAACTTATTCACTATCCTGATCAAGTAAATTATTTATAGACCTTCTATACTACTTATAACTTATAAGTATATACCCACCTATGATACTAACATCTATATATCGGTATAATATAACATCATTATTTGGTTACCTTCTGTAAAAGGCAATATTGATTTCATGCTTTATACCATAAGAATATCAATAGCTAGCACCTAAGCTAAAGCTATCTATAGATACTATGCGTATATACTAATATAATCACCATTCACCTCATATACATATAATATACTATATATATATCCCTACTAATGATATATATTATATCATATATACTAATCCTACCTATCCTAAAAATATAACGTTATATACCTATCTATACACACACAAGCCTACAATTAATATATATAAGTAACCTTATAACATCCGTAGATCTATATATGATATATGATCTAACTATACCATCAATCGTTATACATACGATAATCTATATAGTACTATATACTCCCATATATATCATACGTATAGTATAATGTAATAATATATACTATATAATATAATTGTATGGTAGTTAGATTGTTCATTCTAATAGATTCAATGGTATACTATCTATACATAATATATCTATATTATTCACACCTTACTACTTATAGTACTATAGTAATATAATATATCTCTACTACTAAGTTAATAATAACGCTATACTATATATGTAATTGTATTGTATGAAAATAGGTTATAACACTATACTTAATACTATTATCTACTCATTATATAGTACTGACGTAACTATACTAATTACTATAGATATATAATACATAATATGAACAATACGACTATATATTTAAATACTAATTACTTTAACCTATTATATATATAAATATGAATCGTATATCATTATAACTATGTAGGGTATATATACTATAGATATATCACCTATATTATCAACAGTAACTTACTTTTATACTATATGGAAAGTTTTTTAATAATTTTATAATAATATACACTACCAAAGATATACTATTAAAGCTCTACCTACATAGTAATATATGCTTATATAATAACGCGCTAATATATGATACGTAATGATCTATCTAGTAAAATCATTAGTCGATATATTACTCAGCAGTACATTCCTAGCTCAGATTCTACGTTAGTATATATACGTATCAGTACACTATACGATATATAAACTCTTTATATATTACCCTTATTACTCTATAAACTTTAAACTTATACATAAATATCAGATATTCAATAATAATGCAAATTCTAACTTACATAGCTACAAGATAATTTACATTATATCCCTATAATAATATATACTAATATATAAAGATTATATCGATAACTCTTCCCTATATAACCTAGCATCAATAATAAAAGTACCTATGCCTACTCCCAACATCACATACTAAATGATTATATCTATCCATTAAGAATACCCTCATTATACTACATACTATATACTAATACTATATATACACAACCTATACAATACCTATAGCTCCTCCTACCAGTGATCCTTGATATACATTATACTTACCCTGCATACAACTTAATCACTATATATACGTATACTATATGCTTGAAGCGGAACGCCTACAGTCACCTATAACGCAAATACCAGTACGTTATCAGAAAACCGACATCCCTAAAGAAACAGTATCAATACTACCACAGGCCATATACTACTATATGTTGTATCTGATATACTAATCACCAATTAGACTGCATAGAGTACAGCAATTAGATAACTATCCGCACATAACAGTCACCACTAAACTCGAACGGCGTACTATTATAACAAGATCACATGATATACTTAAATCCATATACATTAAGTATTAAGGTTAATGTTACTTATATACCTATTACTCATATCTATAAATATACGTATACCATAAAATTCACCTAATACGATATAGTACTATTAATACTTACTCCCGTATACCGATAATAATTAAACACTTGCCGCAGCTACGATCAGCGCATCGACATATACTACCTACTAAGATAAATATTTCCTATCATATAGTAGTTATATATTAAAAAAAATCCTCATATTAAGACAATATATAATAATAGTATAACAGTAAAATATAACTATAATAATAAATATATTATAATACATATATATATATAATTAAATACTAGAGTACATATGTATCTTGACAATATTACATAATAAAATACTATATATTATAACTATATATTATATATATAACTTATACGTAATATATATATACTTATAATAATATTATAATCATATATTATATTTGATATATTATAAGCATATATATAATATATATATACTATATAATATATATTATATATACTTATATATATATATATATATAATATTCTTATATCAATCATAGTCGTATGAATATCATATAATATTATTATATTATATCATATATATAATATATATGTATTATATATATACTATATATAACTATATTATTATAATATTATATATAATATACATATATATATCTTATATATATATATATATATATATACTATATATATTATATATACTATATATTATATATATATATATATTTATATATATACTAATACTATATACTAACCTATATATATGTAATACATATCAGTAATTATATACTTATATAATTATCATATATATATATATATATATTGATATATATAATTAATACTATATTATATAATAATATATAATATCGAATATTTTTAAGTCCTATAAACGTGACTAATTAATATGTATATATATATATAATATTATGAGAACACATATCATATATTATATTAATATGTAATATATTACTATATTATAATATATAGTATCGACAAAACTACAGTCAGTTAGTAGCAAACAGAATATAACAAGTCGTGCCGTTAACCTCACCTTGATGTTTCCTTGATTTGTCTGAAACCTTTCCAATGAAGTTCGGCGGTGCATTGTACTGAGTAGAAAATTTATATAACTTTGTCCTGCCAATTCTTAAAAGTATACACAAGATGCGTATATCTTTATCTAAGTGCAGAAATTAAAAGGTGTGAATGTCCTCAACGTATTTACCGTTGGTTTGTGAGCTTCAAAATTCCATGGGCGTCCTCAGTATGTGTTTGTTATCCGCTACTTGCAGTATAATTCTTCACGAAATTCATCTTCATCACTCAGAATCGAAGAACGGTAATTATTCACTTCTACGGCTAATACTTATGGTCCATTGCTAATCTATAAACGGGCTTGTACGCAGTGCTACGGAGTTCGAGTCTTGGGGCCGCAAGGTTTTTGGTATTTCCGTAGCCGGAGATATTTTTTTGGGTTGGCGGAGCGGAAGCCACCAGAGCAAAAACAATACTATTACAATACAATAAATGGGTCCTGAATCAGAGCTAAAGCCGGAGCTGAATAATATTAAGATGATGGCGTAGGGATCGTGCTGTAATAAAATAGTGGAGTCGGACTTGGAGTCTGCATATATATATATATATATATATATATATATATATATATATTTATATACACTGCTATACTGTATACTATATATATATATATATTAATATATATATATATATATATATATATACTATATATATATATATAACATATATATATATATATATATATATATATATATATATATATATATATATCTCATATATATTTACCGGCTCCAGAAGTATTGCTTTCACGCAATAATATATATATATATATATATATATAACTAACAACATAATAATAATAATAACTTATATATATATATATATATATATATATATATATACATAATAATAATATATATATATATATATGTATATATATATATATATATTAATGCAACAGATCAGCGAACTTAAATTTGGAGGCTAATGCAAAACCGGTTAGCATTTTGGTGATATTGACCTTTCGTCTGACCAAAATTGAATATTTTTCACATGAGTCTGATTTTGGGATCTATGATCACAAAATTTGAGGCTGCGACTTACGGGGTTCAGAACCATATAAGCCTTTTTTTCTTTTCTCTTTTTTTAGTGAGGTTACGGTGTCAGTATATACCTCAAGCACCTGCTAACGGCTGGTGGTGAATCGCCTACCTGGTCCCGGGTTTTCCGCGCCCTTACAACCATTGTGTGATGGGGCTGAACCTCTAAACTTAGGAAATGCTCGTGGTGAATGAAAAGTGGGTGAGTGGATAGAAGAGGCTGGTTGAGTTAGAGTACAAGCCTAAAAGCGAGGTGCCGAATCAAATAGTGGAGCCGGCTAGAGAAGAAAAAGCGCAAAGTGTAACTTTGCAGAAAACGGGTGAAGGAGGAGGGAAGAAGGAAGAAGAATGAGGATAGGAAGAGAACAGAGCATGTTGCTGAGTTGTCTCATGTGCCCGGAGCAAATCTTGGAATATGTTTATAATGGTTCAAGTAAGGTGTTATATATATATATATGTTTTTAAGGGCGTAGATTCCTGATTTTGAGAGTTTCAGAACCCTCAAAGGTGCCTAGGGGTTGGAATTGGTGTTGAAACATGGAATGCGTAATAGATGAAGATGGAAGACGAAATAAGAAGTATCATATGGGGGAACAAATGAGTCATTGTAGGTATTGTCCGGCGCTGGAGCCGGTACCGGTGCCGAGTTAGTAAACATGTATTTAACACCATAATATTGGTGTTAATGTATATGTTTAAAAAGGACATCAGATCTCATCATTCAGGGGTTTTTCAGAGACCCTCCATGGGTGTCTGAAGGGACCCCCTAAATGGAGTTTACAACTAATTATCCAGCCAGAAAACTACTAGAATACTTTGAAGAAATTTGCGCCAGGCCGCAAAGTGCAGAATATTGAAGGATGATGATGATTCTGAGAATCAGTAGATAAGCCTAACGCGGAGATGGGACTAACCCCACCCTTTGAAGGTATGAGAAGTTAGGTGGAGCTTTCAGAAAAAGAATATTTCAGGCTTAGTACTGCGGTGCTATTGAATCAAAACTTACGTAGACTTGTCTGGGTGACTGTCATATCCGCCCTATAAGGATGTTTGGAGAGTTATTATATACTGGTTTACAAAACAACTTTATTTAAACCCCAAAACACTTTTATTTTATTTATAGAAAACCCTGTTTTAATTAAATTTTTTGAAAAAAACATTTTATTTTTTATTAAAACGTTCTTAAAAGTTTTTAAGCCAAAAGATGTTTTTATTGACCTAAAAACAGCAAAAACATTGGCATAATCAGACCCCCTCACACCTGGCTATGCACTACTGCTTTACTGCTTCGGAGCTGTCTTGAATACACAGTTTGTGAAAATAGCTTCATTTCTAATTTTATTCGAACATAAGCCCAGGAATATACTCTATATATATATATATATATGCTCATATATGCTATAACATAACGCCTGCGCGTTCCTTTTTTCACTACTGTGAGTGCCACTGCTGCTGCTGCTGCTATATATATGGAACTTTCACTTGCATTAGACTTGCGTGATATGTCACATCCGGATCGAATACTCAAGGTATCTACGCGTATGGTGCTCGTTTATCTCACGTATAACAGTTATAGCTATGGTGGTAGGAGTAGTAATAGTATCATCAGTAGTAGTAGTAGTAGTAGTGGAAACGTCGATTGGGCATTTTAAAATATATATTTATTTTCATAAAATAATATGTAATTTATTATTATTTGTATAAACTCAACATAAAAATAATTTTTTGCGTACGTACATAACATAAAATTCCCCATTAAAAAATATTACATAAGTTTTGCTAAATTTTCCATTCTTTTTCATTAAAAATATTGTAAGTTTTACTAAATTTTCGTTCATTTTATTAAAAATATTAAAAGTATTGCTAAATTTTCATTATTTTTACTAAAAATATCAATTGATCAATTAATCAATAGGTCAACCTCTATACACCCTTACCCCAACCCCTCATCAATGATCAATTGATTAACCGAATAAAGTCATGATCAACTTATTGAAGGTCCTAATTAAACTTAATTGTACAACGTAACAAAAACATGTTTGCAGACATTACATAAAATTTATTAAAAATGACGACCCAGAAGTTTCACTAGAAATTTTCTTGAATTTTTAAAATAGCACCATCTTTATTTACTTTTTATCCCCATGTAAATTTTCAAATAATTAGCCTTATAATCTATAACCAATAAACTAATAATAATAAAAAAAATAAAAATAAAAATAAAAATAATAATAATAATAATAATAATAATAATAATTAATAATAATAATAATAATAAATCATTCCAGTTTAGGTTGTCTCCCGACCGAAAATCAAAGTCTTTATTTCTTCTCTCATTAGCATGTGGGGAGGAGTATTGTTCAGAAAATACATAGTGCAAATTGGAACTATGGGGAAGACTGGAAGGACGTCATCATTGAAAAATAAGGAAGGAACAAAAACTAAAAGAATAGTAATGTAAACTATGTTTATTAATTTCCTACGAAACATTGAAAAGTGACACATTCCTGAAAGGCAAACTGAGTGAGACGGTCTTCAATAATAATAGAGCTTGTAGGCATAAATTTACGGAAACTGGCGATGAATGTATTCCAAATTTTAGTTTGTTGGGTGAAGAGTATGCATACTGTGAACTCGGAAAATTTCTAGAGTGTGGATTTTATCGTTATAGAGACAGGAGGACTACAGGGCAAGCAGACTAATTTCATGAGGCCAAAAGTGAGAAGATTCGTTCTATAAAGTTGAGAACAGTTTAGGACCGCTTTACTTTAAGGCAAAAAGTTTTCAAATAGGTGAAGGAGATGTTCATGGAACCAAGGTAAGTGCGGATACGGTGAACTGCGACTCCCTGAACATAAAGTATCGCCTCGAAGGCCATTAACCGACTTATAAACTATCCATTGGACATGCCAAAGCCATAGCATTTCAGGAAACATTTCAACTGGCGCATTGTTGACTGGGCGAAGGTGGCATTTACTGACCTGGTCAATTTTGTATATAGCGGATCGACGTCTAGAGTCTATCAATGGCCAGATGAAAGATATGCTGCATGTAGCATTTCAGCTTAACATATGCAGGGCGGGATCGAAATGATGTGGGATGGCGTTTCTTTGGTCACCTATATGCTGGAGCTGATGACGCTGACGCAATCGGGTGAAACTAGAGAGTCGAATGGCAAGGGACTGGGGTTTGAATTCCTTGTCCGATTCTTGGGTGAAGTGCTAGAGCAGCTCCCCTCCTAGAATAAGAAAATGCCAGTGAGGGTGAACTTTTAAGAAAACAAAAAAATTATAGATCCCATCCATTTATTGTTTGATTTTACCAGATGGGATACTTACTAATGCAAGGATAATAATAGCAGCGAGATCACGCGGCTGAATGGTCACGAATATTTAGATGATATGAAGAGTAGAACTTGAGAATTGCCCAGTATACAGTCAGATTTGAATCCCATAGAACATGTCTGAAATTATAGAACTAAAGTTGAAAGACAGCAGCTCATGTGTATGCATGGGAGACCTTCCACAATTCTAAATTACACCAATTACAGGCATACAGGAGAGATGATATCAAGACCTAATTTAGAGGCATGGTTGGCCATACAGGGCGTGTATTTTTATATTTTCACCCATTTAAAGGTTTTTGTTTTATATAAAAAGCCAACGTGATAAATGACCATAGGTCATCCGTTTTATGTTATCCACATCCCAACACAAGCCTTAGGAGAGCTCTTCCTAACTACCATTTTACTCAATTCTAAGTTGGTAACCGACGTTGGAAGCTTCTCTAGATGTTCCAGAAGCCTTTTTGATTACTCTCAGTGCTCCTACCACTATCGGGATCACTATTATGTCATCGATTTTCCTAACTTCTTATTTCATGCTTTCAATCTGCAGTATTTTAGTAATTCTTTGCACGTTCATAAGCAACCAAGTTATTATCTAATGGAATTCCCACCTCTATTAAATAGCATTTCTGTTCCCTCTTATATTTCACTTCTATGTCAGGTCTGTTATGGGTGACTGCTATATCAGTTAGGATAGCACAATCATACAATATCAACACCTTCATTTTCTTCTATTTTAGGGGGATTATGCTTCCATTAACTCGTCACTTCCAATCTTGATATTTATTACCTTTCTGGCTGTTCCAAATCTTATAAGACTGCAAATGGTGTTATTAATGCTGCAGCATACCAAGTGACGATTCAGTAAAACTTGACACCTCGCTAAGATGTGAGAAACGGATTCGGTGTCCTGCTCACATATTCTACATCTGTCACTGATGTTTTCTTTTTCAATGTGCTTCCTGTGCCATCTTGTTCGAAGTGTACGATCTTGCACTGCTATTACCATTCTTTTCTCTTCTGCTTTAAGCAAGCCTTTATACTAAATATCTTTACCGATTTACCTCCATCTATATATACTTCCCCCAATAATATACTGTTTTGTCCATTGCTTTACATGTTTTTGTTTTCTGTTCTCCCCATATCTGTCTTTAAGATATTTCATTCTTATTTTTGTTGTTTTTTCCTTCCATCCCTGGACCTGATTTGTTGTTACATTGTGTGTCCGCATGTAGTCTCTCTTCTTTTTTATAATGGAGGTCGAGTCTGGTTTGCTTCTTTCATGCAGACACACCCACTGTATAAATTTCTTTGTCGAGCTCTTCAGTATTCACCCATTCCATTGATTTCTTATTATATGCTTGATAATTTTCATGTTCGTGTATTGTTGGATAATTGTTTGTATAATATCTTCATAGAAGATTAAATATCATTTACTATGACCTATATGTAGTGTAGAAAGATATCTTTAAAAAATTTTACTAAAAGATTTTTTTTTTTTTTTTTTGGATTTTTAGTTATATGGAATTATAAAGTTTAGGGAAGTGCTAATTAAGAATTAATTAGTCGTATTTCAATATTTCATATATCATATATATATATATATATATAATAATATATATATATATCTATATCATATAACTATGTATATATATATATATGCTCTTTATATATATATATAACTTTATATATATATATGTATATACGCCATATATATGAAGTGTTGCACCGATACCGAATTTTACGGTGCGATTGCCAGTGAACTGCCCGAAGCATGTGCATGCCACCGATGCCAGTGCTGTTCAGTTCGGTTCCGCCGGAATACACTCCGACATAGTGCCATATGCCATAACCATATACCATACATATATATATATATACGCCTAATAACATACTATATACTGCCATAACATACTTGCTGCATAACTTACCATATCTGTACTACTTCTTTGCTCTCTAACACATATATATATATAATGAAGGGATCTTACGAATTTGCGGAAGATGATACCATGATACTCTATTTTTTTCGCGGTGCGCGATACCGATGCCGATACTTTTAAGTGTATAATAGGGTGCACAGTAATAGATGGGGCTTACATTTACCAACGCTGGGCAACTCCGGGTTTGCATTACCTGTTACGTAAACTACGCCGGGTAATTTATTCCATGTTTGGTTTGTGTCCAAGAAGTATATTTATTTTATAAAATTAAAAAATATGGTACCTCAAAGGAATAAGCTCTAAATTAAATACTTATCATGACTCTTCTTTTATATTGTGTTTGCTTCAAAAATATTCATTTCATTTTTCCAGTGGTATTAACAAAGTTTAGCTACAAGCTTTTTATTTTTTAACATTATTACAATTTACGAAGATTCTTTAACTAGCTACAATATAAAGAATAAAAATAATGAAAGAGATACTATAAATTAATCATCTAAAGACAAAATGTCAAAAAAAACATATTACTCAAACATGACATAATAATAATATACTCCTTTAAGATAAAGATAGATATCATTTCAATACTCAAATTCAAAAAATTCTCAAATTATTAAATGCAAAAACATTAGTTTCACTGGGTATCTGGCAGAGCCTGTTCCTTTAAGGGTGTTTACGTTCCACCACTAAAAATACGCTGCACGCTCTCGACTGATGAGGAGGACTGATAAATATTTGCCCACCAGCTTTAAATGTCATCAAACCTGGCCATTTAAGCACCACCTGAAAGGGTTTCTCTTCTGTAGGCAACATCTCCATGTTTTCGTGAGAGCTTCATACTCCTCTTTCACAGATTGCAAATTGAAATAGCGTTTCTCATTTATGAATGTCCTTTCTGTTTTTTTCGATGAGGTTCCTTGGTGTAATTTCTTTGAAGGTGAATGAGATGTATACAGAAATGCAATGTGTTGTGAACTTGTCAAAGTCTGGCATATCAAATCATAACTTCATCTTCAGTAGGTTTTATTTACTGAAAAGCCGCCATCATCATTATCAGTTGCTGATATTCCACTTCTGTGAATCTTTTTTGTCACGCGAGCAAGCTCCTGGTTATGTCATTTAAATGCATTATAGAAGTGGTTCACCATCGGAATGCCATTCTTGTGGGGTTTTCAGCTAGCTTAAGGAATTTCTTTTAGAACCTTTTATATATATCGAAACTAAGTTTATTACACAATGGAACAAAAAAAAAAATGATTTATTTTGAAGAAAAGCTATGATTTTTAAATTCACTCCACGTTTTGTATAGTTAATATGTTTTTAGTTTCTCAGCATTATTTGTTTTATGTTGCGATGGCAAAAATAATTATTGATATTATATTTGTAGGGTCGTTTACAGGCATTGCGTTGAAGGTAAAGTCAGTTGCCATTAATGTTTTATGGGGTTTGTAGGAAGCTGATTTAGAAATATATATATATATATATACATATATATATATATATATATATATATATATATATATATATATATATATATATATATATATATATATATATACATATATAGCATATATATATATATATATATAACATAACTATATATATATAATTGTTCTTAACTACATTCTAGTGCAATGATATAATTGAAGGTGAGGTGCCAAACTTAAATATCTTTTAAAAATTTTCAGAATGTTAGTTATAATATGAAAAACATTTGTAAATCTAAGAAGCAGACAGTAATAAGGAACCTTGATAGATTCATTTGTTATGTGTGTGGATATTATGCTAATTCTAAGCACATTTCCACCAAAATAATGAAGGGAACCAAGTATTGGATAGCGCACAGGCTCTACTTTGGGTATGAATATTGGTGATTAAAGTCTTACTAAGATTTTCTCTATCATTATATGTTGGAAGTTGTTCAAAAAACCTAGAAGAATGACTAAGGAAACAAGAAAAGCAATATAGCTTTTTGGCCTCTCAGAGTAATGAACAGATCACTATGATGACTGCCACTTCTGCGTATGGTGAATATTGCAAAATATGGAAAAGGTGGGGAGAGGCTTGATCTCTTCTTTGAGATGTTCCCTCATCAAGGAACTGGAGTTTCATATTATTGAAGAAAACTACCCACTATACATTCATCACACCTTTACCAACAAATTAAATTGTTTTTATGACAGAGTCCATGACATATAAAGAGAAGAAACCTTCTTATAAATATATGTAGCAGAAGTACTTATATATGTATATATATATATGTATATGTATATATATATAATATATATATATACATATATATATATATATATATATATATATATATATATATATATATATTCTAGATTGAATTCTGCTGTATCTTCTTTATCTGGCTGCTCTTATATATATATATATATATATATATGGACAAAGTTACTTAACGCCCACACGGAACGGGAGCTCGGATCAAAAAAAAATTTTCACAGGTAGCATCTATGATACATAAATAGATGTTCTAGGGTCGAAATGAATATTTTTTTTTTTTTTAACCTGTTCTAGGGCAGAAATTATATATATATATATATATTAGTAGTAGGGCTGGGTTTCGGACGAAAATGACCTTGACCTTTTTGGATTTTGACCTTGACCTTTTTGGCCTTAGGCCTTGATGACCATAAACCTTTTGAACCCAAATTTTTACCTGACCTTGACCTTTTTTGTCCTTGACCTTTTTTTGACCACCCCTTTGATCTTCCATGGGTCATTTTTGGCCTTGACCTTTTTGGGCTTGACCTTTTTTGGCAACCGTAATTTTTTGGCACCAAATTTTTAACCAACCCCCCTTTTCTCCCCCCCTAATTTTGCGCCGCTGAGAAGAAAGGGCGCTCATCGCTGATTGCGTTAGCAGCCGTTTGTACAATACAGGCCCCTAATTTCGACCATGGTGTACGATACGGCAATTTTGATCTGTCTTGGGGCTTAGCCGCTTTGTGATGTCTTAACCTTGTTGTTTCGAATCCGCCGCACCCGCAGGTGCGAACCGCAAGCCCGCCGCGTTTCTGCAGCCGCGTTCCCGCCCGGCGCGTTTCCCTTCCCACCTGAACCGTAGGTTCACATCCGCCCACCTTATGTCCCATCCCTCCTTGTGTCCCGTCCCACCACCCATCTGCACACACACACACACAGCTGTGCCCACGTGGTCATGACTCACGATTTTCATCCCTGTTGCTAACAACCTTCCATAACCCACCACCTCTAAGCCGCCATCATCTTTTATATGTTTCAAAGGTTCCCCCATCGATTCATAAATCAAATAGAACTCGACCTCTCACCTCCAAGGCAAACCCCTGACCTTTCACGTCCAGCGCTATGATTTAGGAGAATATATAATTTAATTTCAAGGTATAGATACATAAAGATCCGGTAATATGTTAATTAATAATAATAATAATAATAATAATAATGTAATAATATTGTGTGAATGATAATAATGTGAATGCCTTGTAATACATCATAATATGCATGTAATAATAATAATAGTGTATGTATGTATGTGTAATAATAATGTAATAACAATAATAACTGTAATAATAATAGCATATCCTCATCATCAGAGAGGAAGGAAGGAGAGGACAAGAGGAAGGAGGAGGAGAGGAGAGGGGCTTGCCACGTGGGCGGTCAGCTTCAGGATCATTGGATTCGTATGTATATATATATATATATACATATACTATATATATATCTTTCATATATATAATATGTAATAATATGTAATAATAATAATAATATATATCATAATAATATATGTAATATGTATGCTGTGCTTATAAAGTTTCATGGTTCTTATATAATCTTCATTGAGTTTCATGGTTTTGTTATAAGTTTCGCTACACACTATGACACTTATAAGCACTTACAGTCTCCACAGATTTACTTTCTCACACACAGATTTACTTACACTCATAGTTGCACATTTACTTACACACACAGATTTACTTACACTCACACAGATTTGCTTACACTTGCACACACTTACACTTACAATCACACACAGATTTACTTACTCACACACAGATTGCTTACACTGTACACTCACACAGATTTGCTTACACACACACACACACTTTTACACAATGTTTTCTGACGCCAGCCCAACGCGAATCGCCAGTTAATTTTGACCCATAACACTAGTAAACGATGGTTTCCAATCTTCGTGAAGTACTAGGCTGAAAGTACCACGTGTGCGATCACAGCTAGAATGAATGATTGAATTATGTATATATATATATAATATATATATCTCTTTCTTCTTTTATATATATATGTATATACATATATTATATACAATGTTCATTCTATATATATAATGAGTGTTGCTCAGGCTCTTAAATTTTAGTCGATATAGATATAGAATTTGAAGTAACTCTGTTTTTCAGTGCTTAGACCTAATTTTAGATACCAAGGTGCATGAACACCAGATACAGTTTATGAACATATATAGTATGGATTGTTTATATATATATATGCATATATATATATTTTTATATATATATATTTATATATCTTATATATTTTTATCTTTACTATATATTTCAGTTGGCGGCACAATCTGCGCCGCGGAGCATGTGCACATTATTAAAGATCCGCATCCGAGCTTGCCCTGCGGATGTTGCGCAGATATTTATTGTCGAGATTTGATACTGAATTTTGGTAGTTATGATGAATCTGGACGCAAGCTTTAAATAGGAGACTTGTAGACTAAACTCAGCTGTGTAATGATGACTCATGATCTCACAGCATCAAGTTCATAATAATTTGAGTCAAACTGTTATCAAAGACGTTCCAGCTCGCTGGAATAGTACACTTGATGATAAAAAGAATGGTATTGCTCAAAAGAACCTCTTACTTTGCGCCAGTTTGTATTCCAAAGTGAACATTTTTACTAATGTGGAAATTGACATAATAACACATTGCATTTAGCCCTTTTAAGAATTTACCAAAAAAAACAGGGCCTCTACAGCTGCTCCGATGTAACCATTAATCTCAACGCTAAGGCATTTTCAACCATCTTCAAATGAAAATGATGACGGTTTAAAAAGAATGAAAGATGTAATAAAACTATAGCTAAAAACACTTTGGTTCTGTGAAATTAATGACCTTCAGTACTATTTAGTAACTTTGTAGATCCCCGATATATAAAGGCAAGTTTTTTGGAACACAATTTTAGAACAAGTTAAATCGTCACTTAGTATTGGTTTAAAACTCAATCAGAACGATGTATTACATTAAGGAAAAACAAAATCTCTGGAACTTAACGCCTTCTACAAGTAAATCAATAACAGATTCACTGGAAGAATTTTTAGTCAAGTGATAGTGATGAAGAAACACACGCATTACCAGATATAGTGCAAATGATTGAAAACTATCACTAAGAAAAACGACTACTAGATACAAATGATGATCTATCAGTTGGTGGAAAAGTTAAGCAAAATGTTTACCCCGCCCAGAGGTAAACTTGCAAGGAGAAATACCAGCCTCAATACTCGGCTTCAGTGTTCCAAGTAAGGGAGTCTTTAGCATTGCTGGGCTAATATAATGAGAAACAGACTCTCAGCAGAAAAGGCAGAAAATTGATGTTTCTCAAGGACAACACTTCCTATATTTGAATTTCAGTACTAGTGCAAAAAAGTATATAATCCCATTGTGATCTCTTTGTTAAGGGCGGAGATTGGGGGGAAAAGAGAGGTTGGTGTGGTGCATTTGAGTTGGGTCCTCCTGTCCCACCCTGGTAATTCAATTATATTCAATAGTTGAACAGCTTGAGGCTCAGAATATATGTATAATATACATAATAATAATAATAATATGTAATAATGTATATATATATGTAATAATAATAATAATAATAATAATAATAATAATATAATATGTATATACATATAATATATGTAATAACCTTCTATTAATACATATGCATATATTTATTTGTTATTTCATTGTTAATACTTACCCTTTCAGCGGGCGGGTTGGTGAAAAATTGCATGCAGGCCTCTCCTCACACCTCCCTCATCTCGCCCTCACCTCCTCCACGCTGTCTCGCCAGGCCTACCTCTTCCTCCCTCATCCCTCACTCCTCCAGCATCTCCACTTTATTCCATCCATCCACCTCCTTCTTGATCTCCCCCTTCCTCTCCTTCCTATCCCCTCCGCCTCCCAAACTCTCCTAACCACTCTCTGTTCCTCCATTCTCACCAAATGTCCATACCATCTTAACATTCCTGCTCTCAACTTCCCTGTAGCCATTCATCAATCACATCTCTTCACCACCCCAATTCCTAATGCCTCTCCCCTACTAACCACTAAATGCTATCTCAGCCCTTTCATCTCAAACATTCTAACTTCTTCCTGGACCTGGCATTCAACCCCCACTTCACACCCATACAACACCGCTGATACACAAATTTTTCACACATACTTATCTTAACTTTCTGTGATAAATCCCTTTCCATATTTCTTTCAGACCACTCAAAGCTCTCATTCCTTCTCCTACTCCATGTTTGTTCACTATCTCCTCCTTCATCCCTCCCCTTACCCAAATCCATACCTAATATCTAAACATCTTACTTCTTTAAAACTACACCCTCCCTAGCATATAACCCTCCCTCACACTCTCTCTCCTCCTCAAACACTAACACTTTACTCTTGCCTGGATTTATTTTAAGCCCCTCACTCACCAAATACCTCAACCCTTCCGCGCTCTTCGCCACTAGGGCCGTATCATTCCACAAACAGTATCATGTTCACTTCCCTTCTAACATTCCCATTCATCAATTCCTCCCTCCCTCACCATTCCTCTACAAACCCTCTCCATAAACAAATTGAATAGCCACGGCAACATTACACACCCTCCTCTCACCACCCCAAGCATCTCACTCTCCCCTCCTAACTTGCTCTCACACATTCTGCTGTTTCTTCAGGCCCTAATACCACCTAGTTTACCCCCTCCATTATACATTTTCCTCCACCAGTTCTACTTTAATTCACTCTATCATATACTTTCTCTAAATCTAAAAAACACCAATATTTCTCTTTCCTCTCTATACTTTTCTCCACAAGCATCTTTAGTGTGAACACCTGGTCCACACACCCTCTACCCTCCCTAAATCCTCCTTGTTCTTCACCCATTCTTCCCTCCGTTAACCCTCTCACTCTCTCAATCAGGATTCTACCATACACTTTCCCTACCACACTTAATCCACATTCCATCCTATCCCCTTTCCCTTATACAGGGGAACCAAACATCCATCCTCCCAATCCTGTGGTACCTCACCACTCCTCCAACATATATTGTATAACCTGTACAACCATTCCTCCACCCCTATACCTCCATTCTGCAACATTTTCAAATTTTCTCACCATCCATGCCTGGGACTCCCTTTTCTGCTTTGTTCCAGAGCCCACACTGTTTCACTCCATTTTGTATTTAAGCCACTTCACTCTGCATACCCCAGTTCTGCCCCATCCTGCACGCCTCTTTGAAACAACCTCCCTCCCCACTTCCACACCTCATTTAGTAATCACTAAAATGCTCCCACCATATTACTCACCAGTATCATCTCCTCCTGTCACTCCATCTCATCCTTGAGTCTATACTCCCCCAGCCTCTTTCTTCTTCCTTTTGTTACTTCTTTCCAGAACATCTTACTCCCCGATTCAAACTTTCTGTCACCTTTCTACACCACTCATCTTTTGCTCTTCTCTTCGCCCTCTCCACCGCCTTCTTTGCTTCCACTCTAACCCTTCTATATTCCTCCCAGCTTTCCTCTCTCCTACTTCCCAACCATTTCACATATGCCTCCTTTTTCCTTTTCACCACCTCCTTCACCTCCTCACTCCACCATTCACTCCCTTTCCTTCTGCTTACACCCACCCTTTTTACTCCACATACCCCTCTAGCCTCTTCACATACTGCCTCTTTAAATCTCATTCACTCCTCCACCTCCCAATTCCGTCCCTCTCACATCTCTGCTATCCTCCATACCCTCTTAAAAGCTCCCTCTTACACTTTCTTCATACTCAATTTTCCCACCTGTCACCTCTCTTTCTCTCTTTTCCCTTTAATCTCACCTCTCCTCCCACTCTTAACCTAGCCACCACCATCCGATATCTCCCTCCCCGCCCCTCTAAATACATTTACATCTAGTAATCTACCTCTATCCTTCCATTTACACACATAATCAGTACCGCCCCTCCCCCCCGTTATCTCACTCCTCCAAGTATACTTATGATTATCACTTTTTGAACCATGTGTTCCCACTATCTGTTCTTTTTCCAAGCTTTTTAACTCTATGGGACTTTCCCCATTGTCATTCTCTCCCCCTACCCAAATGGTTCTATTATTCTTCCCACCCCTCTTTCCACTCCTGCATTCAAATCTCCCAGTAGACAAATTTTGTCATTTACCAGAAACTTTCCCAACACTCATTCACCTCATTCAAAATCTCTCTCTCTCCTCCTCCCTCGTTCCATTCACTGGTGCATAAGCGAAACCCACATTTCCCCCCAAATTTCACTTTTACCCAGTGTGCCCCCTCGAACTCACCTGTCATCACACCACTTTGCCTTCTCCCACACCTCTTTTCCTCACATAATATTTCACCTTCCCCTCCCCCTCCTCTCTCCATTCCCTGAAATCATACCCTTGTATTTCCCAAAATCCATCTCCCTCTTTCCCTTTAACTTTCCCTTATCCTTGACACATCCAACCTTTTTTCCTCGAACATTAACCCTACTTCCTCCCTCTTATCCTCGTTTACCCCCCTCACGTTCATACATCCCACCCTAGATTACCTCTTTGCTCCCCTTTGTTCCCTTCTTCTATATCTATCCTATTGCTTTTTCCCACAAGGCAAATACTGTGTTTTAATGGGACGATCCCACCAGGCACCTCCCCAAAACCTAGGCCACCACACACTAAACACACCCCAAACTAATAACAATAGCAATAAAAGGTTAAAATTATAATACAAACCAATACAATAACAATAAAAAGGTTAAAATACAATATAAAATAGGTTAAAACCTACACTCCCTCAATTTATATTTATTCCCTACCCCTTCCCCCCTTCTCCCTCTCCCTCCAAAGATTTTTACTAAAACTTTATTCTTAGTATTTTATTTCTTAATGATTTTTTTAGAATTTTCTATTAGTAAGTTTTTCTTAATATTTTTCTTAGTATTTTTCGTAATATTTTTTTCTTAGTATTTTCTTATTTTTTTCTTAAATAAAATTTTTAGTATTTCCTCTTAGTATTTTCTTCTTAGTATTTTCCTTAATGTTTTCCTTAGTATTATTTCTTAATTATTTTCTTTCTTTACAATTTTCCCTTAGTAATAGCTTAATTATTTTCTTAGTATTTTCTCAGTATTTTTCTTAGTATTTCTTAGTATTTTTCGAATAATATTTTCCACTTAGGATTTTTTTAATGTTTTTCTTGTAATTTACCAGCTAATATTGCTACTGTGTTTTTCTTCACAGTATTGCTGCTTAGTATTATCGATGGCGATAACGGGCCCTCGAAAATGACAAAATTAGACCTTTAAAACAAAATTATTGCAAAGATGAAACTATACAGTTCAATCCTACCATAGGTTTGCCCAATACTATCATTTATCGTTCACATGTAAATCATTTAATATATTTAATTTAATTACATTTCGAATAAGGCTAGCCAATTTGCATAAAGTTATATCTAGCGTCGTCGATATTTAACATAAACATATGCAACCAATCATCCTCACAGTTTATCATAGTAATCAATGAATTACACTTAATAATTGCCAATTACAATTAATAAACTACAATATATTCGCAAATTGCAGAATGTAGCCAAATCGTTTTGCCATATAGGCGTTTCCGCATGCGGCACTACCAAATACAATATATCTTCCTATAATAACACAAACTAAACGAATAATGGTTTGTTAAAAGTTCAAAATTGGCCCAAATTAGACTGCCACAGATATAAAGTATAACAGCAATTTATACTTGATAAATGAACCTATTTTACAAATTAAATGATTTAAATAACTTTGCAAGTTTATACACAATTGGAGCTTTCTAATCTTAACGTAATGGTTAACCAAAATCTATTGGCTTTAGGTAAACTACAATCAATAATTGATCTTATATACAGTATAACTGCAAATCACTCGAAATATATTCAAGTTTATCAAGTTTCGATTTTTGTTTAAATTTAGGTTACATAAATTTAGCATTATAGTAAATTTACACAAGTGAATAAACGCAAGTTTTCACAAAACCTTTATAAACATTTTCAGCATAAAATTGATGTTTTAAAGTTTTTTAAATAAATAAATTTTTATGCTAGTAATAATTTCACGTCAGAAGAACAGTTTAAGCACGTTTTAAATATATATATATATATATATATATATATATATATATATAAATATATATATATATATATATATACTCTATACTATAACTATATATATATATATATATATATATATCAACGCGTATCACATCCGCGGATATTAAAATCAAATATCATCATACTCGAATGAGAAAAAATAAATTATCATCTTATGTATTATTAATATAATATATGTATATATATATATATATATATATATATGTATATGTATATGTATAACTAACTTATATATATATATATATATGTATATATATATATAATAATATATATATATATATAATATATATATATATATATATGTATATATATATATATAAATTGATTCATTTAGAGGTTTGTTTACGATGGAAATAAAACGCATAGCATTGAGCTTATGGTGAAAAGTTTATTATGGGTTCCAAAGAACAATGTATGGCATTTACTTTTTAAAGATAATCTATTTAAATGTTGACCGCGACTACGGTTTAAATGATCCATCCTGAAGGTCCAATCTTGGACGACGCGTTCGAGCATATTGACCGGTATGTCGCGAATAACGAGAGCAATGTTGGCTTCTAAAGCGTCGATGGAGGCTTGCTTCTGAAGACGAGTGAACTTCCACGTAACCCAAAGAAAATTATCAATGGTGTATCGCACGATCAGAAGGGACCAATTCACAGGTCAAGCATTGAAGTCAACTGCATCAAAATAATTTCCAGCGGTTTTATTGTTTCTCGCGCTATATGGCGAAGTGGCGCCGTCTTTGGGTCAAAGAAACCAGAAATAGGCTCCGTAGTAACTGGTTTCAACTAGGCGCTACTTTACCTATCGCATTACGTGCTTACGCTCGATGCAGAAATGCTTACCCAGTTGGCACGTATTTGCTCTTAAACAGCCCGATTTCATACTCAAAAAAAGTTACTTTTGTTTACAAACAATTTGAATCAGCTGTTGGCTGTGATGGACCACGTGGTTTTTTGAAATAAAACCAATAAAAAATAACAAGGGTTTTATATTACAATATAATTTAGATCCAAACTATTCATTGATCGGTTTATCGATTTATAAGAATTAGTTAGCTAATTTTATTTGAATGAAACATTCATCAAATCAAAGGTTCTACCACGCGCCATCAGGTTTGTTTACAATTTTCGTGAACATGCACAATTAGAACTAACTTTTGGAAGCCAACCGAAGTTACAAATTAAAGGAGCTAGCAGTTGAGTACGGGCAAGTTTTCACGTTTGTTGGAATATAAGTGGGGCATAAAAACTCATTGCATTTTCTTACTTGTTTCGTAAGGAACGGAAATTTTAAAAACTGAATTTTATCAGACAAATTGGGGATATATATATATATATATATATATAAATATATATATATATATATATATATATATATATGTATAATATAATATATATATATATATTATGTCTGTAATATGTATGTATATCGATATGTATATATAATATTAATTATAATATATAATATATAATAATAATAATAATAATAATAATAATAATAATAATAATAATAATAATAATAATAATAATAATAATAATAATAATAACATACAATATGTATTTAGAAACTGATAACATTAATAATAATAATAATATATAATATGAATAGAGCTTTGAAACTTGAAACTTTAATTTCTAGAAAGGGTGAAGCTGCGTCTCTCGAAGTCGTCGAGTCATTGAAGAAAATTTTTAAATTCTCTTCGTCTGATAGGAAGGGGCTGAAAACCCCCTTCTATCAAATCCTACTTTTCACGAATGGTGTTTGATAAGCTCAAAACCTTTTTCAACTACCAACACCACCCACTGCACCAATGCGGGACGCCGGGTGATATACTCATATATATATATATGTAATATGTATATATATATGTATATATATCGCCTTTCAAATAATATGTAATAATATAATAATATTAATAATATCTTTCATAATGTCATACAACAACTACAACAACAACACCAACAACAACGTATATATGTATAATAATATACATATGAGTCCGCTCTCGACCGCAGTCGGCTCATATATAATAATAATAACATATAACATAATAACATATATATATGTAATAATAATAATAATAATAATAATAATAATAACATATATATGGGTCAGCGTTTAGTATATCCGTCATATATATCTCAAAACTATTAATATACTACATTAGGAAACCGGAATACACATTGATTGGCAGGAATGCTGGTCCCAATTTTGCGTACACGGAAATCTTCAAAAAAAAAGTATATCTCAAAAAACTACTATTCTCTAACTACAGCGAAATGGAGACCCTATTTTGAATCCTGGTAAAATTTCATATAGGAAAATGAATAAAAAAAAATATATTGTTAATAATTATATATTAATATGATTAGAAGGCCTATTAGAGACCTTTTCTTTTATAGTTAAAATAAGCCAGACTTTCTATTATAAAATAAATACAAGCTTTCATCAAATTTTACTTTTTCCAACTAAGAAATACCCCAAGGGTATACCGCACTGATAGCGGAGTCGGGGTCTCTCGGCCTTCCGGGATACGACAGGGTAGGACTCCCCCTCCGGGAGGTCTCGGAACCCCGCTCTTTGGTATTTGGGTTAAATCGCGGGGTTCCTCCACTTTCAGGTGTCTCGGCATACCTATATTTCGTCGGCTCGAGCCCCCTAGTGTGCCATATAAAGCATTTTCCTATGTGCATCCCAGGTTCAAAATGTATTCCATTTCGCTGTAACTATTGTAGTTTGAGATATAATTTTTTTTCTTTTTTTTTTTTTTTTTTTTATTTCCAAAGCACTAAGAGTGGATAGCATTCTGAATGTATTCCGTTTCATGCATCAATGGTTTTCGGGGGGATATATGGTTCTTACTAAACGCTGACCATATGTATATCATATGTAATAATAATATGCTCTTTACCACCGCCACCACATATACTTTTCTTTATATATCATAACTTATACATATATGTATATGTATATATATGCGATATATAAAACTTATATATATAATATATATCAAAATCGATTTCAGAAGACGCCAAAAATCGTGGCCGATATCAAAGTGAGTATCGGTAATTTTACCAAATGCGGTACCGACTCTGGAAATGCTACTACTGTAAGTTTCCGTGCGATGCCGATACCAGTGCATAAAATCGACCAAATACCACTACATTCGATACCGATACCATGGTATCAGTTGCATCACTAATATATATATATATATATATATATATATATATATATATATACTGTATATATATATATATACTTATATATATATATATATATATATATATATATATATATATATATATACTATATATCTTTCTTTCATAATTTCATGGTTTCTTGCCTGATACTTTATGGTTTCATGGGTTTTGTTTATCGTTTCAACTACACATATGGTACCCATAACACTTACACACAGATTTACACACACAGATTTACTTACTCACACACAGATTTACTTACTCACAGATTTACTTACACTTCTCACACACAGGTTTACTTACACTCACACAGATTTACCTACACACAGATTTGTCACACACAGGTTTACTTACACTCACACAGATTTGCCACACTCACACACAGTTGCCACTCACCAGATTTGCACATTTACACATTTTACTTACACACACAGAGCACTTTTTGATATTTCGGCCCCTTGACCTTGCCAGATACCATGGGTCCAATTTTTACATTATAACTGATAACAGCTTTGATAGTTTAATCACCGTAAGAAATTATCTAGTGATGTTCTAATGTAGTGTTTATGATTATTTTGCAAAGGTATTAGATGAGTGCCAGGTGGTGCCAATGAGTGCCAATGAGGGCCAATGAGTGCCAAGTGATGAGTGCCAAGTGGTGACATAGTGCCAACTTAGTGCCACATAGTGCCAACTGAGTGCCACTTTTTCAGCCGCACTCTAGCCTCTGAGGCCTAGTCAGCCCCTGGAGTGTCTGCCCCTATGTTGCCAGGTATGAGGATTCGGTGGTGGGCCTTATTACAAGATGCTAGGATAGCACCTATATGGGTTGAGTATTTTCTAACACTTATACACTACATTCACTATGACACTTATACACCTATGACACTTATAAGCACTTACACTCTCCATAGACACTTACACTAACCCTTATGCCTTACACGCACCCCCCACACACAGATACACTTACACTCACACACTTTTATATTTTTGCTTAATACTTTTAATTTATAAATTTTTGAAAATTGTATGTCAAGTGATATGATATCTCTAATCATTTTATTTTACTACAATTGGACGAAATTTTAAAAACATACTGCACATACCTTAAAGCGGTAAATCAGTAAATCAATAGAGGTGGTATTACCTAACACCTTTTAGTGTGCTTTTGTTTTACTGTTTTACTGCTGCTCTGTTTTACTTAAAAGCTTTAAACTCACTTTACTTTACTGCTTTAACTGACGCTTTGCAGGCACAACTCTCTGCTTTACTGCTTTAACTCCTATATTTATTAACATTTATACTGTAAAGCAGTAAATCGGTAAATCAATAAAGGTGTTGCCTAGCAACAAAGGGGATTTTACTGCTTTACAACTTTACTGCTTTACTGCTTTAACTTTCTGCTTTACTGGTTTAACTCCCTGCTTTACTGCTTTAACTCACATACATTACACCTTGAAAAAGTAAAATCAGTAAAATCAATAGGGTGACCTGCCTAACACTATGGGGATTAATGTCTTTTTGTTTCTTTGCTGCTTTATCTTTCTGCTTTACTGCTTTATTTCTGCTTTACTGCTTTAACTTTCCGCTTTACTGTTTAACTTTCTGCTTTACTGCGTTTATGTTTTGCTGTTTTAACTCATATTTATACTTGTTATGCTTGAACATTGCTCTAAACCTTTTTTTTTTTTTTTTTACAGTTTTTTATTTATTTTTATTATTATTTTTATTATTTTTATTATTATTTTTATTATTTTTATTATTTACCACATTTTTATTTTTATTATTATACTTAGTGTTTACTTCATGCCTATTGTTATTGTTATTTAGAAAACACACCTTACACACACACACACACAGTCACAGATTCACTTACACTCTCACACAGTTACTTACACACGCAGATTTACCTACACTCACACACCCAGATTTACTCACACACAATTTGCTTGCACACACACACACACACACACACACTCCACTTACACATATAACGTATAATTTATTAAAACATTTTATGTTTTAGATAAACACGATACATTTATATTACTCATTCAAATACTAACTAAATTATTTCAAAGTTTCACGTAAAATTTAAATAATAAATCTACAATCATTACCTTTGAACAAAGAATTTGTTATTAATTAATACTTTTTGTTTGTAAATTTTATAACTATCAAGTTTTAAATAAACTTTTACTAAAAAATTTTATGAAATTTTATTAAAAATATATTTTGTTTTAAAACTTGGCTTAATCAGTAAATCAGTAGGTCAGCCCCTAGCATACCTCTACACCAAGCTATGCCACGTTTTGTTCTATTGTCTCTCACTGCTTTACATCATCTTTAGCCATATAATAAGTATAAAAAGAACAAAATAAGTACTTCTCTGCTAACATAACATGTATTTTTATTAAAATCTTTCTAAGTTCTTTTTTAAAAATACACAGATTTACTTACACATTTACATACACACACACTCTATTTTTACAAAATTTCAAAGTTTTTAAATAATTCAGGTTTTCTTTAATTATTATTATTATTATCTATGTACATTGGCAATCCAAAACACAACAACCCCCACTCCTTACAGATACGAAACTGACCTCTCTGTAAAATGTGTTTGTAGGATAATCCTTTTGTAATAGGAACATTTAAGCCCTAATTCAGGGTCCCAAATATATTTTCCAAACTGACCTTTCTGTAATCAATGGTGCAATAAATACACGTTAGGCCTAAATTTAGGCCTAGCGTAAATTTAGAATAAGCCTTTTTGTTAGACGGGCTAATTTATTCCTAATACCAGGTCGAAAGGTAATTCCAGTATAGACAAGAATCATTGTTATTATTATTTTTACTTAAGTATATTTTCAAACTGAAACATGCTGGATTTGTTAGATCCTTTAAGCAGGTAAGAAGGAAATATTTTCCTTTGCCCGTGATTGGTCCGATGATTTTTCTTTGGATTTCGCCGGCTAACCACCAGAGTCAGCATGAGACCCACCCGCAAAGGCAGCCAACCCCGCACCCGCTGGTGCGCGTCCCGCCGCGTCCCCGCCCGCCGCGTGCGCCCGCAGGCGCAATATTTCCGCGTTTCCGCCGCGCGTGCGCCACCAGGCGCAATATTTCCGCGTTCCCGCCCGCGGGGCTATCCACTTAGGCACTTTCTGTATTTCTGCCAGATGAAATATACTCTCTCCCTGAGTCTGATTTCATTTATTTCATATAAATTTCAGGCTCTTTTTTTCAAATTCTTTTTTTATGAGTCATCATTTTTATTTCATGCTTAAACATTTTTATTAACTCATATATTTATTAACATTATTTTTATTTTGTTTTAATACTTTTTATTTATTTTATTATTATTTTTATTTATTTTTATTATTATTTTTATTATTTTTTTTTTTTTATTTTATTTATAATATCTTGGTGTTATTTACTTAAAAACTAGTATTGTGATTTTTTAGAGCACACACACACACACACACACACACGCACACACACACACACACACACACACACACACACACACACACACACACACTCACTTACACATATAACGTATAATTTATTAAAACATTTTATTTTTATTTTATTATTATACTTAGTGTTATTTACTTCATGCCTATTGTTATTATGATTTGGAACACATACACATACACTGACACACACACACACACACACACATACACACACTTTATGCATCCACCCACTGATACTGTTTTATGCCTCAACTTGGTAAAATCAGCTTTGATGCCTCAACTTTGATGCTAGCTGATGCCTCAACTTTGGGGCCTCAGCTTTCACCTCAACTTTTTGATGCCTCAACTTTTTGATGCCTCGCTTTTGATGCCTCAGCTTTGATGCCTCAACTTTAATAACATAGCTTTGGTACCTCAGCTTTAGCGTAGTTCATCTTTGATGACTCATCTTTGTGAGCGTGAGCTAAATATTTTGATAACACTTATATTGATTATTCATCTTATAAGCAGTTACACTTAAACTTATACACATACACTATGTCTCTTATTCACCTTACGCATGGAAGATAGGTGCCATATTGCCCAGACCTTGCCTCACCTGATATATAATATATATAATATATATATATATATATAATATATATAATAATAATAATAATAATAATAATAATAATAATATCATATATATATATATATATATATATATATATATATGTATTCTCACACGCGCACGCGGCGGGCGGAACGCGGAAATATTGCCTGCGGGCGCCTGCGGCGGGCGGGGACGCGGCGGGACGCACCAGCGGAGTGCGGGGTTGGCTGCTTGCGGGTGGGTCTCATGCGACCCTGGTGGTTGGCATGAGCTAGGGAAAACTACTCGGACCATCACGTAAGGAAAACATTTCCTTCTTACATCGCTTAAAGGATCTTACCAATCCAGCATGTTTCAGTTTGAAATATATTTAAAAAGCAACAAATAACAATAGATTCTTGTCTATACTGGAATTACCTTGGCACTGGCCTGAGTATTGGGATTAAATTATTGTCTACAAAAGGGCTTATCATTGGGCTGTTTAGGCCTAGCATCAATTATTACTTTACAGAAAAGGTCAGTTGAAATATCTATTTTTGACCTGGAGTGGAGGGCTTAAATCGCCGGATACCAAAGGGTTATCCTAACAACACATTTTACAGAGAGGTCAGTTTCGTATCTGTAAGAAGTGCGGGGTTGTTGTGTTTCTCGTGATGGATTGTCAATGTACATTAGATAATAATAATAATAATGAAGAAAATAAATTTTTTAAAAAGCTTTATTTTTTAGTTAACAGCGGATAATATAAATGTAAGTGAATAATTATTTATATTTTTAAATAAGAACTTAGAAGATTTTAAAAAAAATACATGTTATGTTAGCAGGGAAGAAGAACTTATTTTGTTCTTTTTATGCTTACATGGCTAAAGATGATTGTAAAAACGGTAAAGTCAATAGAGACAGAGCATAACAGTACAGCATCACCCCCTTTGTTTTAAATACTTCAAATCATATTTTAAAATTTCATAAGTGTAAAGATATTTTAAAACCCAGTAGTTATAAAATTAGTATTGGCACAATTCTTTGTTCAAAGGCTAATGATTGATAATTTAGTTATGCTCAAATCAACGCGTGTTAATAAAGCATAAAATGAGCGCAGTAAGTCGCGTTGCCTATGCGGCGAAACGCGGCGGTGACTAATGTGTCGCGTGTAAATCTGAATTGATGTGTAATGTAAATCTCATCTGTGACTGTGTGACGTGATATTGATATTAACATGTGTTCTAAGAATGGCAATGGCACAACGCATGGCTAAATGCCTGGCATAAAAAATGAAAACAATAAACGCATATAAAACCAAAAATAAATCAAAAACATAAATAAATAAAAAATAAAATAAACAAAGCAATCAAAAATAACAAAACAATCAAAAGCTAAATCAAATTTGTTATGGGGTTTTGGCGCGATCAAAGGACTGGCGAGGATAAAAACGGCAAAAAGTTAAGCTTTGTATGGCTGTGAGCAGGCTAAGCATACCATTTGGCCCACCTCTATTGTTACTACTGCTTGCAGATTTATAATGTGATGATGTAAGCTGAGACAGTAAGCAGTAAAGGCAAAGCGCTCTATCCGATGATCCAGGTAACCTGTGTTGGAGTTACTGCTAAGGTATCTTATTAGCTCTTCATCTATGAGGGATAACGTAGCATAGTAATGGTTAAAAGCTGAGTGCTTATTACAAAAGCTTATAGAGTTAAAAACTCAATAAAAACAGAAGTAAAGGCAAGCATCTTAATGCGTGTTACCTCTGGTGATTTACTGATTTACTAAGAGTGTTGGCGTAAGTTCATTACAGTATTAATGAAATAAAATGATTATGGCACTTTAATGCCTTGCAAAAACCCATAAATAAAAGTAGCTAAGCTACTAAGACCAGCTGTGTGCTCCTGTGTGTGGGGGTGTGCGTGCTGCATAATTGTGTTATGGAAAGTGGCAGATGCTTATAAAGTGTCATGAATGTCTATGGCGCCAGTGGCCCAGAAAATAACTCATGGTAGAGGCTAATCTGTATACTGTTTCTGTCTAGGCTCAGAAGTGAAAGACTGGCGTGACTAAGCGCGCTCGCCCGGCTCATTGGCACTCATTGTCATTGACTCTCACCTGGCGCATACTCATAAATCGCGCTATCACTATGAACTGCTTGCAGATTGAAGTCATCAGTCAGCATGGTCAAGCGACCTGATGATGATAGTGTTGTGACCAGTGAAGTGAAACATGTGTGAAAATCTGTTGATACCTGCGGTGAAATAGTAAATCTGTGTGGTCTGTCTGTGTGTGTCGTGTGTGGCATGTGAGTAAGTAAAAATGTGTGTGAGTAAATCTGTGTGAGTGTGTGTGTGTGTGTTTATCTGTGTGTGTAAATGGAAATCTGTGTGTGTAGGTGCTTATAGGAGGGTGCGTGGCAGAATTATTGCTGTGAGAGCTTTGCAAGCAAACCGCCATCATAAGAACAAGAAGAACAGAACTCATGGCACTGCTATATGCTGCTAATATATATATA